>JAYECN010437917.1:0-22403 GCA_035222435.1 Microcambeva ribeirae | reverse complement strand
AGACATGAAAGAAAATATTTATAAAAGACAAGACAACACATTTTTTCAGGAGTTTTTCAGTGCAGTTTTAAAAAGTCTACTGAGGCTATTCATTAACCTCTAACAGGAATATCGCAATACCAGAATTCAGCAAATTGCTGTATAGAGCCTCTCTATACATCTTTTCAAAGTTAATTGCGCTGTATACGGACTTAGGACTTTACCCATGTGAGGAATGTATTTTTCTTTACTTTGTTTTTGTTATGACAGTTGCAGCATTCTTACTCCAGTCAGAAACACAGTGGAAGAAATCCTTGCTATCAACCTATTGCCACAAGATTTTGTAAGTGAAAGAGTGGAACGATAATAGTCTGAAGTGGATATCTGTTACTAGCAAGCTTGTAACGACAAAATGGCTACTACATCATGTTTTCCTTAGAAATACTAGGCAGCCACTCTTCCACCATGTTGCAGCCTGAACATCATGAGATTGTTTGGACTGTTACTCTTAAATTCAGACGTGAGTTTTGATGTTCCTTTCATTTAGTATATCTAGAATATTTAATTAGAATTGGAATATTTGTGTACTTCTATAAAATATTTTTATCTACTTTATCAAAGTTCAATCTAAAATTTAATTGCAAAATTGAATATTGAGATGGTGTGAATAGTTGCAATTACCTGACTGTCATGAATTTTGCATTATTTTGCAGAAGCTGAAGATATGTCTTCTTAGATAATATCCCAGAAGAACCTATTCAGTACTTTTGCTCGGTTACACTATTCTGCAAAATGTTTTGCCTTTACAATATTTAAGTAAGTGCTTTGCTGGACTAATACAGTAATTCATTTCCATGGTGAAAGACATTGGATGATGCAAATCAATTGTGAATTTGTGTGTGTGTGTGTGGGTGTGTGTGGGCGTACTGAGGAGCAGGGTCTCTGTGACGGTGAGCCAAAGACCTTTATCAGAGCATCAGCCAGAAGTTATATAACCCGTTACTCGGATATAGGACCTTATATGGCAAGGCCACGAGCCATAAGCATAACCCTGGAGCCCATGGTTGTAAGGGTCAGGATCTCGCCACAGACACGGAGCCAAACCGCACTGTAGCTAGTTCGGGACCGTTCATAGTCTACTACTTTTCCTTCCTGGTTGCCCAGCCACCAGTATCGATTTCTTATTCCCGGAACCGAGAGGCTTTCTTCCAAGGGCCTTCTCCCACGTGTGTGTATGTATAATATGGTACATGTAGTCAGGTGTAAAACAGAAAGGCTAGCAGCCAAATCTAAAAACACATTTGTTCATTCCTATTCGTCAGAAGAAAAGGTCCTAAGTCTGTGCTTTAAATTCTAGGCCAAAAAGCATAAAATAATACATTATAATTCGTATATCTGTACTAGCATAGTGCACATTCTGTGAAACAGAAGGATGTTGCAGGGAGCAACAAACTAGAAAATACAAAAGGCTGTCAAATTAGTATATGCTGGGAGCCACTTCATCTGTGCCCTCTATCACCAAAACTTATGATGAGTAGAAACTGCCTGCACATATTCAGTAATTTGTGACTGACCATTACTGATTTCAGCATTCTGCTCTGCATTTTAATTTCTCTCTATGACAAATTCTGAAATATATGTTTACATCCTAAGTTCAAAACTATTAGCATTATGCAGTTTGCTATGTCCAATTGCAAAGGTTGATGTGACATCTGAATGTCACGTTCAAACTGCAGCCAGTTTACAGGATGTCAAGAACACCCATAAAAATATTATCTATTATTAGCTTCTTAAGAAGAAAAAAAAAAAAAACTCTGTCTCTTTCTGTCTGACTGTTCCTTTTTTAATTCAATTCCTTTATAAAAAAAAGCTTTCTGTGAGTGGGAAATGTGACCAAAGTAAAACAATATAAGATGATCTCTTCTCCAGAAAGTCTAGAAATGCTAAATTAGCTTAAAAGTAAGTGAAATAAATTAGCAGAGATGGGCAGACTCATTGCAGATCTCCACTAATTTGATGAGAAAATGTTCAGAATAAATTCAAGCCAACTTTTCCAGATGCTTTCTTTCTGTATCTACAGAAGAAAAAAGTCACTTCCCCAAGGAACCCAGGTTCTTAAAGCGAGGATTTGAACCGCTCTGTAGCAAAAGAGACAAACTCAATTCAAAATATCAAGCAGATATTTTCCTGTCAAAATATTTTCCTGCTTTCAGGTGTCAAAAATGTCCTCTAGATCAATGCCAGCATCTTCTGTCAAGAGCTGAGTGTGACCCCCATGGTCTATGTAATGCTGAAGCAGGCTTTGGTTATCATTTTTTAAAACTTTAGCAAGGAACAGCAAGGAATAGAACAAAACTTTTTTTTTTTTTTTTTTTCTCCATGAGAGAGAGTCCCATTTCTTTTTTTTTCTTTCTTCCTTTTTTTTTTTTTTTTTTTTTCTATTTTTAAATTTTCATATAGGCTGAAAATTTTGCTGTTTACCATATGAGCTCCTAATGGCTGGCAGGATTACAGGACCTGTAATTCCCTGAGTAACTTATATTAAAGCTCTGCATTCCTTGCAATGGTGTTGCTTCCTGGGCTGAAAATAGATTTAAGGACAGAAGGCACCCAAATTCCTAGGATGTGATTCCAAAGTCTCTATTCTGTTTTTACAGATAATAAAAGAAGTTACTTCCTACCAAACCCAAAGAACTCAGTTCCGTTTATGATCTAGAGCTAGATTTCTGCTTTGTCTTACTGAGTTTGGCAGCAGTGCCTTCTGGTACCAGAGATGGCTGGTCCAGCTCTGGGCAGTCGGGCTTCACAGACACACCAAGAATTTAGTACTGGCACATGCTGCATGTACTGGGGTAGGTAGGCGCAGGCTGAGATCCACAACCTATTGCCAGACACACTGAAGCCAGCTTGAGCCATCATTAATATTGATTATGCCCAAAGACAGCATGAGCTTGGCATAACTTGTACAAGACATGACTTGCACCTGATATGCCTATCCTTTTCAAAATGAAATCTCCTCACCCTCGCCCCATATGGGGCTTGTGAGGCCTGAAAATGTTTATCTGACCACGGACCAAGACTCTGATTCTCCTTCTTTCCCACCAGGTCTATGTTCTCCCTCTCTTCAGTCAAATCTATTCACTCTTCATACAAAGTACTCCTGAGATGAACACTGGGAGGATAGATCCAGACATGGTTTAGAGTACTCAAAACTAACTTGAAATCAGAAAAGATTTTTCCACTCTATAGCCATGGGCTGAAAAATATTACTCAATTACTTCATGAGGATAGTCTCTGTCTTTTGAGAATTTTGAGGGGACGTGCCATGTTCTAGGGATGTGCTCTGGATAGATAAATTCTGAAAAACATTTGCTGTCAAAAAGCTGAAACCTGTAGTTTTGAATGGATTTGTATCTGCCTGAACATGAATGGAATATGCACAGGGCCTGCAGAAGACACACATCTGATACACGTGCGCATTATCCTGCAAATTATCAATGAATGTAATTTTCCTGAATTTTGCTTTAGAAAGCTGGAGTGAAGGTGAACTATTCCAGCAGAAATGTTGCAAGGAAAATGTAATCTGAAGTCTTCTTCACCTATATATATAATTGCAAAGCAAATAACTAAAATACAGCTAATTGATGAAGAGGAAATAGAGTCTTATAGCATTTTCCTGATACTTCCTCAGCAGTAAGTAGTGCAATGATCAAACCTTGGAATAACGAAATGAAACAGATATACCAAACAGTTCATTCTTACACTGATTTTCCTTTCCTTCCCTGCAGAATGATCTCAGGATACATCTACTATCTGGAGAATGATAGTAGATGCTAGGTGATCATGCTTCAATATTATCAGCATTCCATTTCACTTGTCTTTTATATGTTTTTCTGCAATTTATCAGAGTATGATGTACTAAAAAATCTCCAAGGTCTGCATTCTCCAAGGAAACTCTACAGCATTTTAAAACTAGTGGCCTACAGTTTTAAATATGCTCTGTTCAGAATATAATAATAAGGGCGATTTTTGTTGCTGTTTGTGCTCTTTGCAGAATTGTAGGTGGATAAAGCTATGTCATTGTAAGTGTCCTTGAAACTAAACTTCAAAATTGTACTGCTCATTAAAAACAAGTAGGCTTATCAAAATTAATGCTATCACAAAGTAGATTAGGAGATTAATACTGATTCATCTTTACAATTATTCATTTAAAAATGAGAAATGCCTCCACAAAGCATTTGATCTTAGAGTCAAACCACAGCGGAATAAAGAATATGGGTTTTGAGTTCCTAGACATTGTTCATATATGTATGTATATATATTAACTTTTATGGTTACGACTGACCACTGTTTGCTTATTTCCTCGGCACTGACTGTACACTCAACCTTGCACAGCATGCTGGTATCAAAATAATCCATTCCCTACAGGGTTTACAATCTAGAAGACAAACATGAATGGTAAGACACACTATGAAACCCAGAAAACATGCTCCCTGTTAATGATAGTTTTTCTCTCTGTGTTGTTGATTTTGGCTTTTTATTTTGTTCCTCATGTAGAGATGGGAAAGAGTGGAAGTCTCCAGAGTCCCATGAAAGTGGATGGCATGAAATATCAAAAGTTCTTTTGCTTACTGCTAGCTATGAGAAGGAAAGTTTTCCAGTGTTGCTAAAAGCTTATTCTTTGTGGCTTTTAGAATAAAGTGAAAAATTAATAATAATTTTAATAATCTTTTATATGTAACAGGAATATTTCTGTATGATTTCAGCAGAGATATCAAATTAATAATTTTAAGCTTACTAGAACAAAATTCAAGAGATTATTCAACCTATTACCTTTTCAGTTTATGCTGATATGCAGCTGAGCTTAACGGGAGGTGCCAGACGTTTCCTCTCACTGGTAAAGCAAAGCCATGGCACCTGGAGGGTACAGTGATATTTTACCCAAATGCTCACTCTTTTTGACGACCAATATGATGTGAAGAAGGGAACTAAAAACACCTCTAGTAATCTCACTTGCAGCCTGAGGCACTCTGAAGGTGACAAGGTGCACATTACTTGATAGAGGGAGGGAAGATATAACTGGATGACAGGATGACAACCAGTGAAAAATGTCAGTTTGCCTCAATAACAACAAATTGCTTGTACTCTTCCAACCTACATTTATGAGTTCTGTCTTCATTTTCATATCAGTTAGCATTGCATGCCATAGAATAAAGTGCCAGAAAATGCAGAAGCTTTGACTCTTCTTTTTATTGCCATCTTTCCATTGGTTCTTGACATCTGTTACTAGAGCTGTCTTAGTAAGGTTCATTTAGAATAACGCTGACAAACAACATTCCAAAAAACTCTAGGCTTGGTTTTATTGGTTTGAAGCTATTGTAAAGTAAAAGTTAGATATGACTAATTAGTTTTACTGATGTTACTGACCTGAAAGAGGACAGATACGAAGTTGGAGTATATTTGTTGTTTGTTTGTTTATTTTCAGAACCGACATTCAGTATGTAACTAAACGGAAGTAAAAAAGCCAGGTTTGCAGGTTATTAGCGCCATATGTAACTGTCCAAATGCATGTATTCATCCAATGACAGATGCAGGCAACTTATCTTAGTCTCCCTGAGATGTAGCCAAAACAGAGGCCTGTGGCACCTATAAAAGCATGCTAGTCAGGATATAATTAATATTAGATTGCCTTGAATCTGAATATATGCATATTAAAATATTAAATATACAAATATATAAATATTTGTAACACTGTGCTGGCAATAGCCAAGCATTTATACACCTATGTCAATAATATGACTATCAATCACAAATAAAGATTTGTGTGGTCAAATCACAGGGTGTCCAAGTAACAAGAATTTACCAATGGAAAAGACAAACACAAGGGACTGCAAATAGGTGGACCATCCTGTCTAATACCCAAGAAGGATGACTGGTAAAACCTAGAGGAAACAATATAAACAGCATTAGGGGCAGAGGAGACTCCCTTTGCCAAGGGAGCTAGGTGTAATGAAAAAGGTAAAAAATGACTAAAATTGGCAACCCAGAACCACTGCTAATTATATGGCATCAATTCCCAGATATCAAATGCTCATAACTAATTTAGGCTGTAGGCATTAAGACCAACAAGAACGTGAATGTAATAATAATAATGACGATAAATAACATATAAGAATTACTCAGTAGCAGAAAGTGTTTTGCTAAATAACTAATTTGGTGAAGTTTGGTTTTAAAGTTTAAAACTGGCCCAATTTGTTTGTCTTCTAAATACACCCATCACAGCAGTTTTTGATACATGCATGAGCTGAATAAGCTTCCACTCAAGTGATTCCTGGGACTATTTAGAATGTTTGTCCTTTCCTGTTGTGTTTAATTATGCAGAGGAACATAGCGGGTATTGGACATATTAGAGTAAGTGTGAAGGAACAATTCCTAAGAAGGAATATTAGAAAATCCTTCCAGAATGGTGACATGATTCTTGGAGCATTAAAAGCCATGAAGAACACATCAAAAATATCCCTGCTACTTAGTTAGGACAATGTAATTCTACATATGAAATCACAGCCCCACCTATTTCTTCCCTGCCCTATGATTTGTGACACTTCCCTCCTTTTGCAGGCAAAATATCCTGGTCACAATGTTGCCTGACCTGAACAGAGATCATTCAAGGAAAGGGAGGTTACAGACAGAATGGCTGGAAAGTTTTCATCTTCCCCCTGTAAGTCAAAACATCCAGCCCCCAAAATATAAATGGATAGAGACCGTTTTCCCTTCCTGGCTGAATAAAGATGAATGACTTCTTATTTATACGGCCTTTGAGAAGTTTTCTGATGATTTACCCTATGATTTGGATTATGATGCGAACATACTTTATAGTTACTGAAGGCAGCCTAACAATAAACTATGGCAAGTATGCTTAGAAATACACAAACACAGAGAGACAAATTGAATTGTTGGTGCAATTCCACTCACTTCAGCGAGACTACACCAGGAGATGAAATTGTCCCTCAGTATTATTTAAGGTTCAAAGAGTGCATTTAAAACACAATAAATGGATAATGCCCAACTTCGGCACTTTATTACCAAGTTTTCTTGCTCTCCTGGGGGATGATCCAGAGTCAGTGAAGTGTTATAACCTTTCCTTTTTTCATTGGTAATAACATATATCACTATGTACCCAAAGTACTGTATATGAGAAAATCAATAAATACAATGCTTAGATGATAAATGTTTACAATTTACTTCTTTGTTGCTAGTATGTCCTAATAAAAATAACACCTTTAAAAGAAAGTGAGGCTGCTCTTAAGAAAAGGAAAAACAGTTCCTCCTCCTTAAGTATAGAGATGTGCTATATTAAATCTTTTTTCCTGTTTTAAAACACTAGGACATATGAGTGCTTGAAAAGAATTAATTCTAACACAAAAAATGATGGCTAAACTTTAACTTTTTTGATTGCCTGCAAAGTGATTGTCAGAGGACTGTGTGCTTAAAGCACAGAGAAGTTGGCCTGAACTTCATTTTTCCTTTGAATCTGTGATTTCGATGTGCAACAAAGCAAGTAGTAAATGTAAATGAATTCAATTGGGTTATCTGTCCCTCTGTCTCAATGATGAAATACCTCAGGAGCTAAATAACCCAGTGTCACCAATTTATGTGAAATGGCAATGGAGAGTTTCATGTCTCTTTTGAAAAGCAAGACAACACAACATGCATTTACAATGTGACAAAGAATTTTTCTGGCTTATGTATAACTTCTTTTTTAACTTACATAGTCACTTCACTGTTGCTTGGTCAAGTGATGCGAGAAAAATAATTCACTTTATCTGTTTTCCCAGATGAATTCTTCGCATTTATTTTTTTTTTGCTGCTTGCCCTTTTATTATTTTGGTGAATGTATGGCATAGTGTTTTTAAGTCAAGTGTAAACAAGGGACAAAATTACAGAATGATTCTATAAAACACAAAATCCCTGTAACTACACTACATCTCTAGTATCCCATAATTTGTATACTATACAGTATTCACTGTCCCACTTAAAACATGTAATTATAACTCTCTTCACAGTTCTATCCATATCCCCAGCACCTTTATTACTGGAAAGATATGTATCTCTTTGTAAAAGAGACCTGACTAATCTCTGTATTCCTACCCTGGCTTTGAAGTACAGCTTCATCCAGACACCGGGACGTAGCAGGCATAGGCAGAACTCTTGTTTATGACCAGCAAAGGCATCTCAAATCATCCAGCAGAAACATCATCGAAGGGAGTAAGACTTTTGCTTTCCCTGTGCTCAGAAGAGAGAACTTCTGAAGAGGGCCTCATTTTTTCAGTAATGTTACGATTTTTTTTTCCATCTTCCCATATAGTATACAGGAATATTGCTACATGTTGTCCCCTTCCTCTCAAATAGAATAATTGATTTTGTCAAAGTATATGACAAAAAGGCAGTTTTGAAAATTTGTCATATTGCAAAACTGTATCGCCTGCCAAAAATAAATAAATAAATAAAATTTAAAAAGCTTTTTTTTTTTTTTTTTTTTCCTGCTACCTCCAAATCACTGAAACATGTGTATGCAATAGGCAGGAAATTGGAAGCTGTATGTGTTTTGCATTTTGAAGAAGTCAGAGGACTATCTGGACTTTTTTAGATGTTAATAGGCAATCAAAATCTTTGATTTTCATGCTAAGAAAAACTCTGTTTTGTCTTTATTTATTATTTTGTATCGGATATCTAATATCAGGCAATTCAGGAATAAGTGAATAGTGAATAAACATTTGCAAGTTTTGGAGAATGATAGCATGAAAACTAAAAGATAAAGCTAAGACTTGAATAAGAAAATAAATAAAGAAAACCAAATCCTAGTGTGTACAAATAGTGGCCAGCCCACATGAGAGTATGAGCACAAGAATTTAGAGAGTTAAACAGGACTTTTTTTAGCACCAGTATCTGAAAGAGATCTAGTCTTGGCTAGAAAAAAAAAAAAATAGAGATATTTTGAAAGATTTCAGGTAATATAAAATTCAAATTTTGGATATGCTGCTAATATGTATGCTGTAGCCATATGGTTTAGAGACTTGAAACAGTTTCAGGTTTGCTTCTACAGCCTGGAATATAGTGGTCTATACTGTCCTTAAAATGATGTAAGAACATACATGGATCTCCAGTACCTGGTACAAGACTGTCCTCCAAGAACATAAAAAATCTATCATGTAACAAGCTGGTTCTTTCAGGAAATTTCCGAATATGGGTAATGTTTTCATCTGAATTCAAGGTGGTAGAGCTAGATTTTCGTCAGGAAGACCACAGGAAGTGGCTTTTAAGCCTTTGAAGACAACTGCTGTCCTCCTATGGTTGTAAAAGATCTGCTCTTGATATAGCTCATCTGCTATATGATTATATTTCTGACTGATTTTTCAGCCTACCGCAGACAATTCTCTCTAGTAAATTTTTCTCTAACAGTTCAGACTCCAAAGGTAGTTTAAATTGAGCCTTGTCTGCTAGGTTTTTACTAAAATGAGAGCTATTGCCATAAGTTAAAGTAGCTTACATATTTTTAGCAGTATGAACAAAATTCTCCACACAAATATACCATTATTTTATTTTTCAGCTTTTAGAAATGAACTTGTCTGAACATAGAATGGACTGATCCTCAAAAGTGATCACCAACTAAAATCATCAACATTCCGCCAAAGGTAATTTTTTCATGGTTATATAGAACTAACACTCTAAAACTGCACTGTACTTTATGTTTCTGCAGTGAATCTATAGTTTTCTTGCTAATATTGCTGCTTTAATTTTTGCAGCTTCCTTCATGTAGCCTACTTGTGACCTAGGTAAATCAGATCTTGCCAGTGACTTTGTCTTATCTCTACTGTGAAGTTTCTTGGGAGCTGTAACATTCAGTATAGGTTTTTCATGACGGTAATTACAGACAAAGAGAATTCAGCACACTGACTATATAGTAAGCCTTTTTTCCCCTAGTACTGTATTTTTACATCTCCTGCTAAATCACTATAGATTGATCAAGTTGTAGACTACTTCCTTCCCTAAATCTCTCCACTTCTTTCTCAGATTCGTTGCACGTAAGTTACAGTGAAAAGTTTACAACACTGTTTTAAAAATATCTGTGTAGCTCTGTGTAGAGGTTTCAAATTCCCAGAACAAATTATCATGTTTATTTAGGAACAAGGATCTTAACCCCCAAAGGCTACACAGGCTTCAGTGGCATCTGGTAATCTCTAGATTTTTTGGCCATTTTTTTTGCCATTTCATTGGTGGAGTAAAGTGCTTTCCTTGGCACAGAAAAAGAATAGATATAATTATATATACAGACTCAATGATTTATTTCTAACATGCTTATTTAAAACAGGTAAATGTTCATATAGTCAACACTGGACAATGGGACCTTATTGTATACATTATCTATAACCTTCTACAGATTCATTTTTTATCGTTGCATCCTTGTATTCTCTGTAGAAGAAATTATTTCAAACATCAACAGCAGCCATATTTCCCTCTACTTACTTATACTTAAATTTAATCACTTAAATTAAAAGAAATATGTTTATAGTAGATGTGTATGGTAAGGAATTAATTATTTTCTTTAAAGAGAAAAAAAAAATCTTGCCTTGATAGTGATGTAGAACACATACTTTTGTGGTACCTTTTGAAACAGTTTGCAATTATTTCTTGATCCACATGGTACTACTATCATGGTCAGATTCTGCTAACCCTTTGACAACTGTACATACAACTGGAAAATGTGGAGAGCATTTGGAGAAAATATATTAATAAGCATATGTGTTTGTCATTAGATCATATTATGATCTTAATCTTCCTGTAGCACACCATGAACATAGAGTATTCAGTGCCTGAGTGTGCTAGAGAGAGGCTAGGACATCAGTTTTCTATACCTGGTAATAGAAACACAAGCATTCAGATTCACAGGATCTAAGTTTGTCATCCATTAGCAATGTTTGATGAGGACTGTGCTGCTTTACCCACACTAAATCAGGGGCTATATGGTTGAAACTCACTTTATCTTGGACATCCCAAAGAACCATAGCTTGTAAAATTGCTAAATTTTCTCAAGTCTTTCATGCAAAAGCCTAATCATTTTCTCTCATCATTTTGATTCTTCTCTCTTTTCTCATCTGAGAGTGAGTGTTCTTGTGCAGAATTCTTCTCACCCATCTCTCTGCCATCTCAATATTCAGGATTGAGCTGTGAGGCCTTTCTTACTAATGAGCTAAAGGTACAATATCCAAGAGAGCAGATGTGTAACTGGTAGGTGACCTGAATTCCAAGCTTTTGTGCCTCCTGCACTTCAGAGAGAGAACAACTAAAACCAGCAACACAATTTTTGCATACCAAGTCACCCAACACACATTGCGCCTTGAGCCAATTCCTCTGTCAATATCTGTCCATAAGCTACAGAGCGAAAAAATATCAGCTACCCCAACTCTTACCTTGTGAGAGGACACACTGGAGCACCCAGAAAAGGAGGAGCCATTAACTTGTCCTGTGAGGCAGTAAGGAAGTATTTCTCATCTCTTTAAAATATTGGTGAGAGCAAGGGAAATGAGAATGTTTTGATCAGCAGTTCCAAATATGTCTATGATTTAAAAATGCAATTACATTGTTTTCTGCCACATTTACCAGGACAGCTTATTAAAAATCTGACTTCCCCTATTACAGAATGTGGCTTTTAACACTTAATGAAAGAATTGAAAGAACATTCTTTTGTATAAGAGAAGATAATACTTATGTACAGTTGCTGCCTTTCCTAGTATATAAAACCTGCAACTAATGTGCTAAAAATAGCTCTGTTGTGCAATATTATGCATGTAGCAATTATCATGAAGGAATTTGATTATATTCATTCATATTAATAGACTAGTTTTCATTTATAGGTTTGTAAACATTTCAAACTCTATTACCTAGCAGCATTATTTCATTCTGTTGACAGAATAGATTATCTTTTGTTTTATAGCCACAATGGAGTGTGGAAATCAAAGAAGCTTATGGCAGTCAAAAAAATCATTCTTGATTATAAAGATGAACACTAGCAGTACTGAAGGAATTTCTCAAAGGTCACTGCAATGGATCCAAAATCTACTTGTCATCCTCATCCATACCTGAAGCCTTTCTTCTCAGAATACTATGAGTTCATCGTCATGGAAACCATTTATCAACTTGGCAAAGTTGAGAATTTAAATTGTCTATTTGGAAAATTTATTTAATTGCAAATGGAGACCTTTAAAAGCCTAACTCACTGCTCAAGATACAGAAATTCTCTTGTGCATACTCAGAAATGTGAAACTATTATGTAGGAGAAATGTAACTGAGGAGGGAGGTCATTTTTCATGATAAGTCAAAAATGAAGTTTATTTAAGTGTAGCAGTGGATTGAATTCCAGGACACTAGCAAAATGTCCGAAAGTGACTCGGAAGTGTTCTGATCTGTTGTCTAAAATTTTAGGCATTTGCTGTGCAAGCACAGCTATAAGAAAATTAATTTTGTTACCAAACGCCTTGAATTTTACCAAGTTTAGGAGTACGTGCTTGAATGCTTTTTAGCTGACAATCATTTCCCTATTGCAAGCTTTTTTTTTTTTCTCCACTAAATCAAGTAGAATAAAAAGAAAAGAAAAAACTGTATTATATATTTGACTCTGTATTGATACTCAGAACTCAGAAAGAAAATTGTGTATTGACAAAGATGACCATTTGGTCTGAGACTCTAATGCTTTCATCATTTAGAAAATGTCTGTAGACTTGAACAGCAGCTAAGTGAAAGTTTATACTTTTGAACAACTTGAGTCCAAATTCTCCAAGTGCAACATTTTTGAATAAAGTTATCTTGCCCTATTTTAGGTCAGGATAAACTACTTGATAATTTATATGCCCAGCTTATTTCAATGAGAGTTCTGCTTCTTAAGAGGTATTTAAACACACTCACAGTTCAGATTTTTCAAGGTTCTGCACATCAAACCAATCTGGGCATAGGCTTGCAGAAGTACTGATGTTTCATTTTGAAACCTTAGTATGAATTTTGCCTAGATTTTCAAAACTCCTCTGAGTTTAACATAATAATTTTGGAAGTCCAATGACCTCCAGTGACTAAGAATCCAGAAGACGAACTGCTGAAACTCCAGATCTCCATTCCTGAATTCTATGGAAGGATTGCCCTTGTTTTACCTACAGTGTATGAATGTCTTCTATAGCTCAGCATTTTCACTGAAACAGAAAATGTTGAGTTCCTCCTTTTTTGTCTACGGCTTATTCCAGCATTGTTCAATATAATCATGTTCATAGCTTCATTAGTCCATTAACGGACCTAGAAGGAAAAACAAGGACTTGCATAAGGTATAATGTTTTCAGTAAATGTCACTCTTTCTGGGTTTACAAAATCTTCATAACTAGGCTTAAGTCTTAGAGCTCATTTATTTAATTATTTATTTTAAATCATCTTGCGTGAATGCCCTTGTAGTTGATCTTCAGTTAGTCCTGCTTTGCCTCTGAATACTGGCTATCTATGTCATGGAATAGCATTTATACTCTAATTGTGTTGCAAGCACGTTAGAGAGAAACAATTCGTGAAAATTCCAAAATAAATACCTTTAAATAAGATTTATAGGGTTTCTATTTTTTTTCTTATCTGTGACAAAAGCTGGTGAATGAAATATTGCTGTGTCACAATGCACAATAAATAAATTAATGAGTGTTAACACAAGTATGTCAGATATAATCAAGCAAATATCAATGAACAGCTGTTCTGCACTTATCTCTAGTTCTGAAACATTCCATTCCATATCCACCATTACCCATTTTCTACTGTCCTTTGACTATTGCGAACAGGGAAAGTATATAAAGAATGGTATATGCATTTGACAATTGCTCTAGTTCAAGGTTTTTCATTATCAGCCGTTTCTTACCAGCACACTTCATAGCAAACATGTTAACTACCATCCTATTATTTTGTTCATTCTGCTTTCTTTTCTAAACTCAGCATTTGCATTTTATTTGGAAGAGTGGTCATTTTTAGTAGATGAGTGCAGTAATTCTTAATTGTGCAATATCCCCTGACAACTGGCTTTAGCTTATAAAATATTATCCTTTTATATATATATATATATCAGTTAAAAAAAACTAGCAATCGTGGAAGTTTCCTTCTTTTGTGGAGAAGCAATTAAAATGTTGTTGTCCCAGGGTACTTCTTGTATAATGTTTTAAAACTTGTTGGTAAAGAAAATATGTAATTCATGGATCGTTAACCAAGCAGAACCATGCGAAAGACAGAAGGGAGGAAAGGAAATGAAGCAGAGGCAGGTGATGGTTTATTCTGTGCTGTAGCAAGTCTTCCATCTAAATATTTATAGTTATTACTAATGTAAAATATTCCAAATTAGGCATAGACATGCACAGATCTGGGCAATGTAATGGGAGAGACACTCAGATGAATATGAAAGCATGCTGCTGGCAGAAGTGAGAGAAAAATGGAGCAGGAAAGTGTCTATTGTACACAAAATACTTTAGCTTCTTATATAGGACTTCAAATGCATCTCAGTTGCTCTTATAAAGAGGTCAGCTTCCAAATCAGACAGCAGAGGGATACGTCCACAGAAACAAAAACAGTTAACAGCAGAGAAATCAGGTTGTTCTAGAGACACTTTTATGATGTTGTTTGCTTAGATAAGCAGTGTTTCTGAGTATTTGAGAGCTCTTTATAACTTCAGTCGACAAGAAAGGTGAGACCATTAGAAAAAATGTTTAGATGAAGTCTTCAAAGGGAGAAAAATAGAAAACCCTCTTGTTCATACAATATTGCATATTTACTTTATAAATTTTCAGTTATAGGTACTATATATAGGTCAAGTATATACATCTAAAATTAGCTTTTTTTTCCCTAGAACCTTCACATTCACATTTCCTAGATGATATGTCCAGTATTAACTGTGTATACATAAACTTCCATTTATATAGACTGCCATCCAGATCTGAATCTACAGGAAAAAGTCTCTTGGAAAAAAATGAAATTTTTGCAAGGAAGAAGATACAGTCAGAGCTCCTTCTGTGGCATCCCTGTCATTTCCCAGGATCCAAGGAAACGTAAAAGTAGTGGTGAGGGCAGAAGAAGATATATATAAGGATACATATCTCCCAGTAATCAGTATTTCTGAGTTAAGTAATATTTTATTATATTACTCCTTCCAATATACAGATCCTACTATCAAACATAGCTACAAAACTTTGTTCCTAAGAGCTGTGTTGCCAAGGGGCAGAGAGAGGAGAACAAAGACCAAGCACAGTGTGAAGACGTAACACATCTGTTGTTCATATTGGGGAAAGAAATCTGCTCCCCCACCCAGATAAAATAATATATGTGATGGAAAACTAATGAATAATGAATCCTTGATAATGATCAGGGATTTCATACCTGATAGCTATATAACTATTTCTCTAGTGGCAAAGCTTATTTAGGAGGGTTCCTACACCCATGGCAGAGGAGAGCAGTTCTGCATTATACTATTTAAAAGGTACCACTTCTGATATCTTTCTTTCCACAACAGAGTGGGTGAGAAGATTGTATTTTTTAACTGTATTCCTCTCTAAAGAAAACAGTCACACTTCAAAACTTTCACTTCAAGAAACCAAGCTGCAAATCACTGAAGTCACTTGAGTCTGTGTACTGATCTTTCATTAACTCTTAAGTTTGCAAATGTTTGACAATTGATCCCCTAACAATTACAGAAGCTTTCAGTGTAATTGCCACTTTCAGCTTGCTCTTACTGATATTTAGTATACCACTTAAATATCCCACCTGCATGTATTTTGGAGTCATTCAGAAGGTCATTACTTAAGATCACATTCATCATCCAATTAGTTATTCCCAAAAGGAGAATACTAGGGATCAAAAAGTACATCACGGGAAGGTAATCCCTATTGATTTCTCATTTTTCTTCAAATTAAGTATTTATTAGCAATTCTCTATTTAAGCTAGAAATTTACATAATAATTTTGATGAAAAACATAACTTCTGGTAAATCTCTAAATAATTTCTCTAACTTTTCCTTTCAGTGTAATTCAGGTCAAGCTGGTAGAGAGGTAGGGCGAACATTTTCTAAGAACTCTCTCTCTCTCTCTCTCTCTTTCTCTCTCTCTCTCTCTCTCTCTCTCCCCCCCCTCCCCCTATATACATATATATATATATTTCTTTTCCTCCACAAGAAGTAGGAAATTGAACATTTCAGTCTGTGTGGGAAATCATCTAATGGGATTGGATGTCCTAAATTGAAGTTTTGGTCTGTCCAACAGAATCTGGATATTACTTAGAACAGTTCCTGCTAAACCGCATGCCACAAAAATCATTCTGCCTGAGGCATCCTGGTTTTGATAAGAAAATGTTATTTATGACTCAGATACTGAATAATGATAGCCACAAGAATAACATCGTGCAAGAAATGGGACAGGCATTTACCCTCATCAGGACATACTGTGTTTTTTTTCCTTGAAGTTTAGGGTTAAGAAAAGTTAATAGAAGCTCTTGGAAAGACAGACAGTGATGCCACTCAGAGGCAACTGAACCTTTGCTTTCTGTACGCTGCTTCTGAGTTTGACTCTCCAATCTTCAGCCTGCCTCCATGCAGAATTATGTTATTTCTCTCATTTTTATACTTAGCCTTAGTTACACATTTTTATATCAATGCTACCTGTTCAGTGGGTCTATTAACAGTTCAGTGGGTCTTCTCTTTCCCACAGAAGCTTTATGATTAACTAGTGTATAGTTACAAAAGTAACATCAGTTATGCAATAGGAACAAAGCACAAGCCAGGAAAATATTCTCAAAAAAACTCCTCAGGCATGTCACTTATTTTCCCAGGATGCCAACCACTTGCTCGTGGTGATTCAATGCCATCATAGAACAACTTCCCTATACAATTCTCTTTTCCACCTCAGAGCTCTGTTTTAAAACTGATATAAAACTGAGTTCTTTTGATATGATATATATTCATTTAGGCTTATTCATTGCCCTGGCATCATTTCTTAGCAAACCTGAGAGACTATGAAATAGTTTAGCATGACCCATTCTTTTAACTTAAGCTCTCCACTTTTCTCCTTATTATCCATTCTTAAAAATTCCCTATTTGGAAAAAGTTTTAGTCAGTTTAAACAGACAAAATTCATTACAACTCAGAAGTCCTAATTTGCCCATATTTGACCCCACCAGATTTGTTATAGTTCAGGAGAAAGCCTGGCTGTTTTGTTTTGAAAGAAACAGAGTTAATTTTTCTATGTTTTGAAGTACCCATGTGGCTTATAAGTAATATAGAAATTATTCTTCAGCACATTTAGAGGTCCTCAGGTATACTCATTTTTGTAGATGCAAAAGTGCAAGAGAAAGAGATTAACTTCTTACCCACGATTATGCATTAACACGGGAAAGTCAAAATTCAGCTCACATTTCCATATTCCTTATTTTAAGGCTGAAATATAAGATCAAAAATCCCCCCAAATGATTTTGTTTAAAAAAAAAAACCCCAAAACTCTACTTTCCATAGTCTTCCAATGTTATCATGCTTGAATCACACCGTAAAATACAATATACATATACATATGATACATATACATATACTCCTGAATACACATCCACCGATCCTGTTTTACATACTTTCAAAGTTCATATTACATATGGTTCCCTCTCCAAAGAAAAAAATATAATCCATTTGGCTAAAAACCCTTTGACTCTCACAAATATGCAGAAATATATGTTCCAACTTCCATAGCTCGAGAGTCATGGACAGATCAGATCAATATTTCACCTCAGAGACAAAAGGTAGTTGAAGCACATATGTTATTCTTTACTTCAAGAAACAGTTACAGAACACTGCAAACCAAAAATCTCAAAGAAAAAAAAATACTCTTTTTTGTCTTTATATAATTCCTTAACCGTCCTTAGGATTTTTTGATATCTGAGTTTTTCTGGGGCTTCAGGTCCTTGTTGCTTTTTTCTGTGACTGTCAGAGAACCTTTCCTGGGGGGACATCCTCTTTCCTCAGTTTCTTTCTCTTATACTACCCTCTCCTAGTTGTATAGTATTTATATCTTGAGTGACAGAATAAAAGAATAAGAAGGTGTGGGACCTGAATAACACCTGGAAAAGTGCATTCTGAGTTTCAAAAACAAACTGCAGGGCCTCTTTTCTATTTCTGGTTCTCATCAATGGGTTTTTCCTTGTCCACTTTATTAATACAGTTATGGATTATTTTGGCAGCAGTTCCAGATTTCCTAACAATACGTATTGCTTTCTGTTTTTCTCTGCTCCCATATTTTATATAGCCATGTATAAAAGCTACAGTGAGATCAGTGGATGCCATTCCCATTAGGAAAGCATGTGAAGCATCATCAAGAGCCAGCAGTCATAAATCCCCACTGAGCTTAGGGTAGCTTTAATTCATAGAAATATTTCACTGATCTCTCATTTACCAGCAACCTGTCAGTTTTAGCCACCTTAGATACTCACTATGAAGATGAAATGCATTTCTTGAATTTGAATGTAAAAAGATTAAACTGAACGACTTGTTTTACATCCATTCCATTCTAAGTGCCAGTGTAACTCAACATAGAACTGGCCAGAAATGGCCAGCAGAAGTAAGGAGCATGGACTGCATCTGTAGATATTTCCCTAAGAATTGACTCTGAAATGAACAGAGGAAGAGCACCTTTCCCACTCACTTTCTACTTAAAAGCCTTCTTGAGAGCTGTGGCAAGAAAATGTCACAGAAGGAAACAAATGGGGACACAAAGGAATGCTGCCTGCAAGGGTAGCAAGAGAATCAGTTTCAGATGGATTGCCAAAATGAGATCTGGTAGACAGAGACGAGCGTTAGCAGGAGAATCCTCACCAGGGTTAGATTGCTTGCATCCTCTATAATGTTTTGAGGGCTTCTAAATATTTACTTTCTTTTAGACCTCAGTTTGCCTGCAAAGGTCGAGATCTCAGGAGAATTTAACGATGATTAAGGCAGAGATAAAGGGATAAAGAAAACCTTTTTTTTTTTTTTTTTTTTCAGCCTCTAAGCAAAATACAAACCAAGCAATTCGAAGCTTAAACAACATTCTAGTCTTTGCCTATGGTTAAAGACTTAATCTAAAGATAAGCTAGCATTTTTTAGAAGAATAGACTTAAATGAGTTTTGATTATTCTATGGATTATTAACCATAGAATAATATGTGTTCAGGTGGAAGACTTTAAATAATTGTTTGAGAGTTCTAGGATAGCTAAATGAATTGAAATATAACTATGAAAGAGAATCTATATCACTAATTTCATGATATCAGGATATTTGGAATGTAAGTATCATACATAAATATTATATTTGAAAAAATAAATAGTTGGCATGTAATGGTATATTAAATATTTGAGATCACAGCTGGCAGAATTAAGGCTAGCTCTAATGAACAAATAGTGAAGAAACTGATTTCATATATGATCCTGTTTTACCAGTTACAGCAAGATTTGCAATACTTCAGCAATAGCATTTACTAATGAAAGTGCATGTAATCAGTCACAAGTATTTCTCACATTACATCACAAATTCCTATTTCTCAGATTCTGTTAAGAATAAATTTAAGATATAGTAGCACAAAATATGTATCACTATTTTTTGATGATTTACAGGACTCAAGAAGCAGATGACATAAATAATCAATATATCAGTTGATTGACAGACAGAGCTCCCTGTAGCACAACAAAAAATATTTTATGTCCCTCTGGCCTAGGATTTTGCATAACATTACAATACTTCTTCAATCAAAAGAAAAAGAGACTGTCTATATCAGAATTGCTATTTTTATGAATTCTGTGCTTGTTTTATTTTGTTTTGCTCCAGAAAAACTTGGATTAAGTTATAATCAAAAATCCCATTCCTATTGGATTTGTTTCAAGAGGAGGATGTTTAAGCAATTGGTGAAGGAAGAGTCAAGTTTTGCCATAATACGGATGGTGTCCAAGGAAAGATGTGGCATGCATATACAATATGATCTAAGTTTCCTCTGGAAGACGATGAAGTTTCAGGGCTGTAAAATCTTTATATTAGTCCTTAAATCCCAGTTGAACTCAGCCTGAACTTGGGCTTTGATTCTTCCTATGAATGAACAGGAGAACTTTTATGCAATAGTAAAACTTGTAAAACCTTCCTAAATTCCTATATTTTAGGAATATTTTTTATTATTATTTTGAGGGGTGGCATTTTTATTTTTCAATAGCTAAATGATTTTTTTAAAACATGCTGCTCATTAGTAGAAATCTGTTGGAGCTATGTCTCTTGCAACAGTATTTTTGCTCCTTTGTTTCAAAAGAAAGGCGACCTTGCATCTCTGCAGCAACACCCACGTCTTGGCATAACAGTGACAGCTATTCCACTCCATGCGCTCCGTGAGATGGAGGAGGGAGCAGCTCAGAGAAGGAAAGTCATCTCAGGAAGAAGGTAGTTGCAGTTTGTCAATTTAAGTGTCCAATTAGTAGCAAAACTCAGAGATTAACTAACTCTCACTGTAGAAATGATATGGGAAGTGTCAGAAACTCACAAGAGACCAAACCTTTCAGATATTTTTGACTTCTGTCAGAATAAACCAAACCTTTCAGATATTTTACGCTTGTGAATCGCAATCCTAGGAAGAAGAGATATTAATATTTTTAGCATAACTCTTACATTTCTGAAGGATGAGTAAAGATTTAAGGATTATAGAAAATATTTTCTCAAATTAAGAACCAGATTCTTCTCCTTTTTTCATCCTGCACTCATGTTAGAAAGTCCTAAGAGACAATAGTATAGGCCCTCCTCCAGGAACGGAGAGCACAGAATAATTTTAATGGTTTAGCTGCCCTGTGCCTCTAATCCTGTTCCCTCTTCAAGCAGAGCTGTTGTTTCTGGCTCAACTGAAGCTGCCCTTTAGCTGGCGTAATATTAATCTGCCCAGTACCAAGTCTAATATTAATCTGTCCCAGTACCAAGCCCTTGCATGTGGTTTTACTCTTTCTCTGTCTGGTAAGTAATATTTGGCTCTTTTGATTCTTCACAGCTCTTTGCTTTAATTTGAAATGCAAATTTGCTGCAAATAATCACAGAAGGAATTGTTAAAAATATCTTATTTGAAGTAGTTTCAACTAACGCTTGAACAAAATTCTAGCGGACACTTTAAATACTTTATAGCGGTATTTAAGTCAGACAAGTTCTTGCATTTTGCAGCATTGTTGTTTTTCATGGGAATTTTCTATAAATTGAAAGTTTTGTAAGTTATTCTTTTTGAGAAGTACACACACACACGCACAATAAACCTCTATGCCAGATTTCTGTGAACTAAAACAGCATTCCTTAAAAAATAAAATGTTACGGAAAAGAAACAGATTTATGTTTTTTTCCCCTCCTTTTTTTTTTTTTTTTTTTTTTATCAATTTGGATAAATTACCATGTACTGAACTGAGAACTTGTATCTATTCTGGGAAAAAACAGATTGCCCATAAATTATAAATTCCAAAAAAGTAAGCAATTTATTATGGAAGTATTCATTTTGTCATTTCATCTCTTCATAGTAAGAGGGCATAATAAGCAATATCAGTTTATTCAACACTCATGGTACAAATGATGCCCCATGCACCTTGATTATTGACATTATCACCAGCACCAGTGGTTCAGCTGCCATTCAAGTCTTCTGAAGGAAGCTGATCTCTGAACATACTTCCCTAGCATTCTTTCTTGCATTTCCCCTTCTGCATGTGTGCAGAAATGCTGTAAGTCTGAATCTCTAGCTAATAAGTTGGCGCTACATGAAAAAAAGTCTTTGAGAGAATAACAATATAAGACCAGCTCTACAGACTTAGCAGAAATGAATGAGTATTTCAGTACAAAATGCTAACATAATTGCAACCAATTTTGCAAGAATCAAGTTTGATTTTGATTCCTTAAAGGTGGGTACACCATAATGCATCATCAATTTCAGGAATTTCACCCTGACAGGGTCACTCAAAAGTTTCAGCTTTGTAGCTGCATGCATTATCTGCTAATATGAATTCATGTCCAAGCCACAGAGGATGCAGCTGTGTGGAAGACCTCTGCTTTGCTATAGGTCCTGGCTCTTGGTTGGTTAAATGCTGTATCATCTGAGCACGACTAGCATGGGAAGGCTGTGAACTGGTCCAATATGCAGTGGAAACTGTCTGAATTGGAGCAAATGGATTTCATGCAGCTGGAGCGCTCCAGTTCACCAATAAGATCTTATTCTGTAAGGAAAATTAAAGGCTTAATAACCAAAGAATTTACTTTGGTAACGCATATTCTACAACCAAATAACTGCTTTGGAACATCACATGAAGAAAAAAAAAAAAAAAAAAAAAAAAGAAAGAAGAATTGAAAGTCCCGTACC
>JAYECN010437910.1:0-22403 GCA_035222435.1 Microcambeva ribeirae | reverse complement strand
CCGCGGGCCCCTCCCCGCCGCGCGCGCTCGTCCGTGCCGCGGTGGCGGCGGCGGCCGGCGCCGCTCGTGTCCCGCTGCCAGCCGGCTGGAACCGGCCTCTCACTGCAGCAAGGGCGCTGCGGGGGGGACGGCGGCGGGGGGGCAGCGGGCCCGCCCGCTCCGCTCCGCTCCGCTCCGCCGCCTGCCCGCGGAGCCGGGCGGGCAGCAGCGCGAACCTAGATCACGGGCTGCGCACGCGGCGCGGGGGCGCCGAGCGAGCAGCTTGGCAGGACCTAGGGGGAAGATGCTGCTAGTTTATCGCTGTTGGAAGAGGTTCATTCACACACACGCACACGGCCTTTATCGCGCCTGATTCTTCCCCACCCTGAAATGGAAATTAGTCTTTCTGTGGGGATGGGGGTAGAGCTTAACTAATCGGCCTAGGAAGGGCGCGACCATCCATTTCCTATGCTTAACGGTAGGAACGGGGCACGCGTTTTTTCCTTTTTTTTTTTTTTTTTTTTCCTGATATTCCTAGACAAAGGAGGAGAAAATCTGCTCACTCGTTAAGTAGATTTCGCCCAAGGAAGGACTGGGAGACTCGTTCCCGGCGGTTGAAACGAGGACTGGAGAATCCCCGGAGAGGGAAACCCAGGGAAGAATCCTGCACCAAGGAACTGGCTAGCAGGACCACAGCAAGATTTTTTTTTTTTTTTTTTTTTTCCCACCCAGATAGCAATTGTTTGTGAGCTTAAGGGAAGAGAGCATGCATCTCATTGACTTAACTTTGAAGAAGGTCAGGGGGTTCTGCCATCCTCATTCTGGGCACAGTTTGTGAACAGGAAAAAAAAAAAAAAAAAAAGGAAAAGGAAAGGCACAAAGAAGCTCAGTCCAGCAGAGATACAAACAGAAACAAAGGGATGGATGAATGGCAGTTGGTGGGCTTCAAAGCCGGGTATATAACCATCAGCTCCCAGTTCCAGAAGAAGGAAGTGTTATACTTCATTGGGAAATGCAATAGTACTGAGTAGCTAGAGAAAAAGGGAAAGGCGACCTTTGAGGAAAAGGATAATTTGGCTTCTTCGTGTATCTCCCCTCTCCCTGTCTTGGTCTGCCTGGGCCTTTCTCTTCCCCAATTGCTTTTCACAGTCTTTCAGTCTGTCTGTTGTGTCTTTCCTTTTTCAGAGAGTTCCTTTTTCTTTTTGCTTGCTTGTTTGCTCCTATTTTCTGATCCTTTCTTTTTGCCTTTTTTGCTCTTTCCCTAATGGATTCTGATTAATGCTGTTGCAGTGCTGCCATAAGATCTCCGTGCATGTCAGGAGACTCTGATGCAACCACAGGGTGGCTGTACTTCACAGGCACTGCTTTCCTGCATTGGAGGAAGATTGATAACCATCTGCCTTTCAAGCTAAAGAGCTGCACGGGGTAGGTTAAGGCATCACTGAGTGTCTCCCAGTTGTTCTGGTGTTTTTCATCTGTGTCAGACAGTGGGATGAGAACTCGTGGGATGGTGTTCCAGGGAATGTGTTTTTAATGGATGGAGTTCTCCATCTAATTATCTTACATTTGCCACCAGCAAGTCTAGTTATATAACCATTGCCCTTGTCCACTTGCCTGCATTAAACAGATGGAGGAGATAAAGGGGAAATGAACACATCTCAAATTCTCTCCTCTGTTTGCAGGGGTCGTCCCCATTGTGGTAGTCACAGGTAGGACGCTCTTTGGCGTGTAAGGTGACCACACGCTCCTCCTTCTTCCGTGGCCAGCGTGCGGGTGAAAGGAGAGAGGCCTGAGGGGTCTGGCAGAGAGATCTGGTCCAGCATAGTTGGAAACTGGTGCAGTTGCAATGGCAGGATGGAATGGGGGGAGCGGAGAGGAAGCAATAGCCAGAGGGAGGGAGCGTGAGTGAAGCTGCAGACTGTTGTGGGAAGGAGGAGGAGGGGGGAAGTGAGGGAGTCCCTCTGAAAGGTTGCAGGGGCTGGGCAACCTCTTGTAGGGTGTTAGCATGGCACACACCTCTGCTCAACCTCCACTCCACCCTCCTCACCATCAGTGCCTTTGGAAGGCACCTCCCTCTTACCATCAAGAGAAAGATGTGCAGGGCCTGCTTCCCTATGGTCTTTGTCCTTTTGATCCAAGCAACAGGCTTGTAAGGAGGGTGGGTATATTATGCACTGTCATATAATTTAGTTGGTGGAAAGTTCAGCCTGAGGGGGGAAACCTGTAAAAGGAGCTGCAAAGGAAGGAAGGGTGGGGTTATGAAAGACTGAGAGAAAGATGATAAAAAAGGAGAAGGAGAAAGGAAGCTAGATGGAAATACAAAAAAAAAAAAAAATGAAGTCAGGATAATGAAGAAGGAACAGATGGGGAGATGGAGAGAAAACAAGAAATACCGAAAGAAGAGCAGCAGTATTGAAGGCAACAAAGGCAAGTGACGTTTCAGACTTGTAGTTGGTGCTGTGGGGAGAAGCTGATGTATATTCCTCACAAGAGAAGGGGTACATCCTCCTTGGTAACATTCGCAAGGCAGTAGAGCTGCCGCAGCCGGACGCTGCCGACGTCCTCATGGTCACCCGTAGCATCAAAGATCTTGATGCACTTCACTTCTGTCCAAAGGTCATACTGTTGTTACCCTTCAGAGCACAGTGAATTTCTGAAGTATTCCTTGTTTGACCGTTCATATGTTTCTGCATCTCTGACACTGGTTTCCTTGGTATAGCTCCAGAAAGAAATTCAGATTATAAAAATTGTCGTGTTTTATCATTCTTATACCACTTAAGGCTTTTTTAATTTTTTCTCCCTCTTTCTCCCTCCCTCTCTCTCTTTTCCGTTTGCTTCTCCATTTTCTCTGTCTCCCTAATGCCCCTGTGACAGCCTTGCCCGTACTGCCTGAAGTTGTTGTTTATTTATTTATTTATTTATTTGGCTCAGTCTGTCTCAGAGCCTGGCTCTCCAGTCTGTTCAGTTAGAATCGGAATGATGCAGTCGGCATAAACACACACCCTCCCAGACATCCCCCCCACACTTCCCCATTTTCTACTCCTCCTTCTCTTTTGATCAGGCCACACTAAATCCTTCCTGTCCTGACGCTGGCAATGTGTCTCCTCCTTTCTCCATCCCTCCCCACTCCTCTCCCTGCGGTGCTCCCAGCCCTCACTGCAGTGCAATCCATCACTCTCAGCCAAGGTCTTCATGAAAGGGGAGAGGGAAGCCTGGCTCCGTGTGAGGTGGGGGGGTTGTCAGGGAGTGTAACCATCTCCTTCACTGAGAAGTAAGCAAAGCTCTCGGAATACAGACCCTTCTGGAACTGAAACCTTCTGTCTGCTTCTAGCTATTTTATTTGTTCATTTAGTTATTTAGTCTCTTTGTTTTCAAAGAAAAAATGTTTCTGCCAACATTCCAGTGAAGGTGACTGAGAGGAAACCGGGGAGACGGAGAGAAAGCCAGAGACACAGAAGCTTATGCAGAAAGAGAAACCAGGAGAAAGAAAAGCACAAGGGGGAAATATGTATACAGAAGAGATGCAGTGGAAGAAATGCAGAAATAAAGGGGGTGAGGGGGAACAGTTGCTGATAAAAACAGACTGTATGGAAAAAAGAAAAAAAAAAAAAAAAAAAAGAATAAAAGAGGGAGGAATACCAGAGATGGCAGATGGGGAAAGGGAGAACTAAAGATGATTGCAGTAAATAGCTAAAGCAGACTGGCTAAAGAGACCGATAAAGAAAAAAATAATGTTTACATTAACAAGCAAAGCTAGCACGTTTTGATCTGGATGCAAATACTCTATACAGCTACATGGAAATGAAGCTCCAGTGCCTTTTTATTCTAAGAACAGTTACAAATCAGGAAATTGTGAGTGAACTATTAAGTTATTGTTTATAAAAAGATATCTGCTTTCTCCCTTCTCTGCATTTCTGTGAGCTTATCAGGGCAGATGCATTGGTGGATAAAGCCAAGAAATTACTAGAATAATATTAAACTAGGTATTTTAGCTACCAAGTATTATCACCCTTTTACAGACACTTTGAAAAGGTACTATTTATCTTGGTGCAGAATGATCTGCATTTGGTGCTGCTTTTGTCTCTTTCAAAATGTGATGAGTTAAATCGGTATAGACCCTTTAAATACATGCATATCATATTAGAACAGATTTTCATTAATATCATTTGCCTTGTTTTCAATCTTCTATCAAATCAGAATAGTAAGTAACTATGCGTGGGGAAGGTCAGAAGAAAATTAGAGTAATCTGGTCGAAGTCGATTGTACCTAAAGGAAAGACAGAGATTTATACTAATGTAGTTGCAGTAATGCTGAAATCTTTGTTCAAATTCCTCTAATGTCAACTGTAGAAAAGATCACTAAAGATTTAAAAGATAAGTCCCTGTGGAGGGATAGGAAGCAGAGGGATAAAAAGCTGAAAGGTGGTGCTTTTTAGTTTTTTTTTCCCACAATATAAACTCTTACCAATTTGTCTCTTTACACACAGCATCATCTGCATTTCTTTGTAGATAGCTGCTCAGTACAATTGTCCTTCTCCTTTCTTACATTTCTCAGAAGCAAGGTAACAATTGTCAGTGTTGACACCGAAGACTTCAGCAGTTTGCATATTTTAGAAGTGTTGGTAGTTCCCTGTTTGTTATTTAGAAGCTTATAGGAATATCCTTTTTTTTTTTTTTTTAGTTACTGTTGTCAGAAACTGATCCTGCAGCATTACCATCCACATTCGCATTATGCATGTGTCTACCTCCTTCTAGTGCAATCTTTAACTGAAAGAGTATGCCTGGTTCAAGTACTGCTAGCTGTCATGAGTTGATCACATCTTATACTTCCCTGAAATCCCCACTATTAGAATCATTAGGCTTTGTGAGAATCACAGAATTAAGTACACTTCAGAAATTCAGAATTGTAAACTCAGAATAGCCTATTCAGAATGTGATTTTTGAAACTTCTCTGTTGGGGAAGGAAGCAAAATAATAACTCATTATTTTGGAATGCTAGGTCTGGCAAATCTACCAAAATCTTGGACTACTAACAGGAAATAAAATGGCACAAAGGGATGAACCTCAAACAAGACAGGTACTGAGGTTATGGGAAGTCTCAGATGTGACTAATTCTTGTATTGGCTTTGATAAACCTGTTTGAGCAGGTTTAAGACATCACTGCCTCCTGATGTCTGTCTCACTCTTCAGTCAGAAGTCATGGTTTTGAAACCAGAACATTCAAACCAGCTCTTTAGCAGAACCTAGCTGATTCTGTTTATAGTCTGGAGAACTAAATAGGATTACATGCCAGTTTAGTAGTTCAGGTGACAAACTGCAGTTCAGGAGAAGGTTCTTTTCTTCTGAATCTGTTGAGGCAGCATTTTATGGGTAAGATACGGGACAGACAGCTTGGAGTAGTGACTTCTTTAGCCAGCTGTGTTTAATATTCCACCATAAAATGACCACACTAAGATGGGAAGCTACAAGGATTATGTTGTCCAGAAGACAAAGGGGAAGGGGAATAGGACCAGTTATGTCTTAAATTGTTACTGGTATTCAATGTATGGCCTGAGCCTTGTTCATGTGTTAAACTTGAACTAGTTTTAACTAAAGATGTTGTTTCCTTTTGGTCCAAACTCTACATGGGCACACTTACCTAGAATTACAGGGAGAGTTTTTTGTATTTGTTGAGCTTTAAGTGCTACCTCTCTCTTTGAGAGAGCAGTCTTGAAAAAAAGGTCCTGAGAAAAGCTATGCTTCAGTTTCAGTTCAGCTGCTTAGAGAAGGGGAGATGACACAGAATGTGTGAAACAGCCGGGAGGAATGACCCTAACAGCATGGGAGACCAGGAATGAAAGGTAATTGTGGTATTCAGAACTGGAGAAAGAAGAGTGAAGGTAACTCTGAAGCAGAGTGGTACAGAAGAAGCAAAATCCTGACAATTTCTCACTGCAGGCTTCTTGGCCTTGGGAAGCCAGGATCACATGGCCAAATATTTCAACACAATAGCAAAGAATACTTGATGCTCTGTATGCATACTCAGTTCCTCACAAACATTCAATTGATTTGATGGTGTTGACTATGAATTAATTAATTTCATGCACTCCCGGAGGGCATTTTGTGACTGCAAGGCTGCCTGCCTTGTTTACTGATTCGCAGATAAAGAGGTGAAGAATTCCTTGTTCTTATAGATAAGACAAAAAAAGCATGGTCACTTTTTGAATAGAGATGAGTCACATCCAGTCTCCTGAACTTTGTGGCGTTCCCAGCTCTGAAATGGTTTGAGTACAAAGTCAGAGCTTGTCATCCCAAAAGTGGGTTCTTAACCCAGTGTGTAGAGAGACAATAGACACACAGAGCAGAGAGATTTATTTCATTTCTGCGCAGAGATGGGTGCTGTGTGGTAACTCCACAAAGCTGGCACACCTTTTCTGATCACCCTTTGGTATTCATTAACACGCTTTCTGGAAATATTTTACACAGATCTTTTCATTGGTTACATTCCGATTGCATCAGGTAACAGTTTCGCACTTGCGTTGTAATGCCTTGGCTAAGTATCATAGAGAGTGGAGGGAAAGCAGTAACCCTAATATCGTAATATTACCATCTCATTATTTGGATAAGGGAATGCAAGTTAATATGTTAATAAACTTTAATGAACTATAGGTCATCCTAAGTTGAATGCCATCCTTGTTTAATTGACTCATCAGGTACTTTGAAGGGAAAGATAGATCAGGTCTTGAACTCATGTTCCTTCCTTCTGGCAACCTCAGACACACCAGTGGAACAGCTGAAGGATGATGCCAGACCTTAGGTGTTCATGGAACCCACTCGTAGTGAGAAGTCATCTGTGGGGGTCCAAAGAAAACTCACTTCACAGCGCCAGGTCTAATGAACACCCAGTGCTACCTTACTGGAATGATACATTCAAACATCTCACAACAGTTCATTAACTTCTTACCATTTTGATGTAATTTAATACCCAGTTACTGCGAGTACATGTAAAGGCTGGTGAGTTAGAGGAAAAGAAATCAGATGGCTTTCAAATGGTTCTCCTAGACCTTTGCAGATGAAGTACACGGGGATGACTTGTCTGCTGAGCTGCAGCTGTCGCTGGGGTGAAATGCACCAGGAGATTTTAATTTCCAGGAAGGCTGATTTTGTGTCTCATCCAAAATATCACACTACCATTACTGTGGCATCCCTGGCAACATTCAGGGATCAGCACCAAATTTTTGCTGAATCACACTCTGATCTTCTGAACTATAAACACCTACAGGCACGGGGTCCGTGCAGTTTAGGGCATGTATGTGTGGAAGTGTTTCCCTCACAAGTCACCCATGCTGTTTACTATTGCAGAGTCCTTCACAGCATACTATGGCACTGATACTGGACTTTTCAGAAGGAAGAATGCTTTACCGTGAGTCATCTGCTGGATCACTGTGGACATGCCCAAGTTCCCCTTTCCTGGAGAAGAATGAGTACATGTAAAGCAGAAGACAGCAAAGCGAATGAGAAGGGAAGGTGTAGAATAACATTAAATATTGAAATCTCCCAGCAGTGAGGGCCCTCCTGCAATCTTTGTGAATGTCATGGGATGGGGATGGTAGAAAAATAACAGATTCTTTCTCTTTCCCCAAAAAGCAAGGTGACTAGAAAAGAAAGGATCCGGGATACTGACAAATAGGCCGGCTAGGAGAGCCTTTGTGTCAAATCAGGGCCTTCTCAGACACAGAGCCGCCCACAGCGCTTGAAGGATTCCCTTGGATTAGGTTTCAGCTGCCGATGTGCGGCAGCTCCCTCTAGTGTGCGCAGAGAGCGGGAGCGGCAGGGAGCTTCCATTTATTTCACTGCGGTTTGTCTGGGATTCATAGAACACTGAACAGCCCCTCCCGGCCGAGATTCCCTCACCAAGAACTTCCCATCTGCACCAAGCTGTCCCAGTGAGAGGTGTGTTGTTAGAATAAGTTTGCATGGAACAGCCTGGGGAAAAGACATACTTCCAGCGTGAAAAAAAAAGGGAAAAAAAAAGGGATTTCAAGTTCAAAAGCACTCTGAAGGAATCTTGCCCAGGACCAGAGGTAAATCTTGCTGTCTATGTGAGGTGGTGATACACTGCCAGGACAAAATGTATGGCATCAGTGAAAGTTTCCAAATAAATACATTTCAGGATGGGCTTCATCAGCAGTGTCATAGTAAGCCAGTAAAACAGTAACACGGTTTGAAGGACGCGACAGATGCACACAGAAAAACGCAAACAAAACCAAGCTATGTGGAAAGATGTAGCTCTGACTATACATCGATACAACCAGGACATCAATAAAAAGCCAAGCATCTGAAAGGATTTCTCAAACTGGGAGCAGTTACAGTTTCCATCAGTTCTTTTGTTTACTTAATCACCTTCTGATTGTCTTCCGTGGACTGAGTTTTAGCCAGTCCCTGGAAGTGTGAATAGTGGTGTGTAGCTTCAGTAAAACAGGCTGATGGTGATTCAGTTCTGGTCGCTGCTCTGGTGAGCAGGGAAATGCCTAGGATTTTCTTTTCCCTCTACTCATCTCTTGCTGCCTCTCAGCACCATTTTTTTTCCCCCCTGAGATTTCGGAGGACCAGAAATGAGAATGAACAGATAGTCATTTTGTCTTCTCTTGAGCATTGCCTTCACCAGCTACTATTAAGTAAGAAATGCTGGTTATAGCTATGTCACACACAAGTAACACTTTCCAAGGTTTCTCATGGCAGCCAAGACATGGTAAAGATTTCCTGAGTAACTTTATACTAAAAATTATTGGGTTTTATTCCTAGCCTGCTGTTTCTTGAGAACAAATGAGGGTTACCTAGCTACTGGCATAAGGCCAGTATATGTCGTAGCTTTCCCTTCCAGGTTTTCTGTCTTTCATTGCTGCATGAGGGAGGGAGATTCGGTCATTTTCTAGCTTCCTCCTCCAATAGCCTTGTCTTCAGGCCTGAGATTGTGCCTTGAAGCTGAAAGAAGGGGCAGTGTCCAACTAGAGTCTCCACAGAGCCAGAGAACCAGGAGCAACAAGGAGAACAAAAAAAAAGAACACGAAGAAAGAGACTGGAAATGGAGATCCTAGGGCTCCTGGAAGAAGAGTTATATGAGAGAGGAGGTAAGACTTGTGGACCTGCCACTCCCTCATTCATAAAATGGCGAGTGCATGGAGCAGCTCAAGGGAGTTTGAAGGGTGGCGTAAATTATAGTCAGATCTTGCTCTTCGTCTCTCTTTTCCCTTTCTCAGTTTATGTCCTTCCCCTTTTGCAGAAATCGCCCCATGTTCCAATCGCTGTTTGGTGCTTGCATTGACGTGACCCTGATCGCAGGGTGAGCCCTTCCCACAGCCGTCCAGGACCGTGCCCAGGCCAAGGCAGCCCAGGGAGGGAGGATACCGAGCAGCCTCCTTCCTGGCGCTCGGCTGCAGGGTGATGTCATCACCCTTGCTGCCAGCTGATGGGCTGTCTGCCAGGCCCTCCATCTGCCTGCGATCCATGGAAAGCCTGTGTCTTCCTTCTGTGCTTTTTTTTCCTTTTCCTTTGTTTATCCAGTCCTATCCTCTCTGTTCTTTTACTCTCTCCTTGTGATACATCTGTTACCACTTACGACTTTAACTTGCTTGGCACCTCTTGCTTAGCTGGAATATCATACCAGTCACAGGGACAGAGCTCTGTCCTTCCCACTCTGAAAACCTGAGTTCAGACTATTTGTATAACAGGGACCCCAACAAGAAGTACAAAATAATCCTGCTGGAGTAAAGGGCGGTGGGGCATGTCCATTCTCACTGTGCATTAAACACACTGTCCCCACCCATTGTTCTGGCACTAAATCCTATTCCATGGGTGATTTTGAATTCCTCCTGGACGGCATCACTTGCAGTACATACTGGACTAGGCTATGTGTCTGGAGTTATACAATCCAATAGGATTTTAGGGGAAAGGCTAGAATTCATTCCATCACCATGGCAAACTGAATCAAATTGTGATGTGCCCAAGCTCTCAAGTATTTCTGGAAATAAAAGAGATTTTGCATTTGGCAGGATCAGGAGAAGTGATGGGGGCAAGGACGAAGAAAAATGAAGGGGACAGCAGCAAAAAAAGGTGCAAAAAGATTTATAGAGGAGAAAGCAGAGGCAGTAGGGAAAAAAAAGATAGAATGCAAGACTGAGAAAAAGTAGCTAGATGGCAAGAATAAAGACTAAGTGCATTTCAAGCCTGGACATGTCAGTCACACATGTGGTTCACATACAAGCACATGCTACTATGGCAAAGCTCTAGAGCGCTCTAGACGTGGGAAATCTGAGCACTTCATACTTTTCTAAACCATGAAGTCTTGGTCTCAAAGAGTTGTCAGCCTAAGGTTCACCAGTAGAAATATGAAGTGTACAGTCATAGGACTCAACATGGTACCTGATCTCCAGGAGAAATGGAGAGATAGGAAGAGGTTTGTATGACATTCCCCATGAAATGTCTCAGACTGATAATGGCAAGGTTACTATCTCAAAGTGCTGGAACTTGTCTGGCTATAACATCCCTTTTATCTTTTGGGAGAAGAGAGTTTTTTTTTTTTTTTAGGGGCACAGATGTTTTTTAAAGGCATTGCTCAGAAAGAGTGCTGCAAGGTCTCTGGGCTGGTGATGGGAAGGCTGTTCTCAAATGCCTACTGTTGGAAAACTTCATATTCTTTAGGAAATAAATGGTACAAGCTCTGCAGATTTTCAGTGTGTAAGAGAAACAGAAAAACAGGGATAAAAGAGAGCCAAAGGAATGGGGTGCAATTAGGGGCTAAGTGGGAAAAGAAGAGTAGCTGTAGTGATGTAAGGAGAAGAGGGAGAAAGACAGCGCTGTGCAAGGAAGACAAAATAAAATAGGAGGCAAATATATAACATAGACAGAGGAATCCATCCTTGGTCCTGGGCCATCCTGAGGGAATGGGAGGAGCAGGCTACTTCTGGATTATAATAAACTCTGGAATGAGGGTGTGGGCAGCTGCTCCTCACCCCCTCCCCCCTCATTCCATTTGCATGATGACACAACATCCCACCACTTCTTTGCCTTTTCCTTTTTCTTTTCTTTCTTTCTTTTTTTTTTTTTTTTTTTTTTCTCCCTCAAATTGTATTTTGAAGACAACCAAAAGAACGTTTTCTGGGAGTGGCTGTATATGATATACCCGGTGGCCAAAGTGAGGAGAACAGCTGAAGGGGGAAGACAGAGCGTCTGCTGCTGAAAGGAGCAAAGACTGAGGGCTGCAGTAAGTGATTGGGAATCTATCCATTCTCTCACCATTCCTCAGAATAAGCTAAAAGGAGAAGAGAGTGGAGGGAGATAACAAAGGGGAATTTTTCTTTGTATTCTGGGAGGGGGACTGGGAAGTCTTTAGTCACATGGATGAGAAAAAGGATGGAGAGAGGGAAACAAAATGTCTAAAGAAAGGAGGTGCTAAGAGAAACAAGGCATTTGGAGTTCTATGTTCAGTCTAAAATGTTTTAGCAGCAGCTGGAAAACTGGCAAGATTACAAGAAAGCTAGGTGGGAGGGAATTTGGGAACAGCAAAATGTCCTAGGAGGGAAATGAAGGCAGCGGGCAAAAAGTGTTTTTGGGCTACAGCCACCGCGCCTTAACTTTCCTCTGACTTCTGTCCTCCACTCCACAGGGATGAAGACCTCTGGAACCTGTATACTGCTGTGTCTCTTATCACTTTCTTTGTCCCCAGCTGGTGAGTTCTTACTTCAAGGAGAGGATTTCTTCCTCATCCTGGCCCCTTGGAGTTCTCTGCAGAGGCTGAAGTGCAGTGACCTAAGGAGAAAGACACATATATGTAGACGGAGAGGAAAAACTTAACAGGAAACTAATGGTGGAGATAGGGCTATATGGAAAAGTTTGGGAAGCAGGGACTGGTTCCCATATGTGCCTACATGTAAGCAATTAGCAGCAGGGGTCACAGCAGACAGAGGTCTAGGGTTTGCACAGCAGAGATTAGCAAAATAGTCAGAGGCAGATTTTAGAGAGCTGGTTAGCTGTGGTTTGTGACTATTAGAGATTGTGCTGTACTTCACATGGCTGACAGCCTGTGTTTCTGTGATCTGAGGAGCACTCCCCAGTGCTCCACATAACTTCTTCTGTTATAGTTGGGAAACACCTGCTGTCACTAACGGTTCCTGCTGAGATGCCTCCAGTTCCAGGCCATTCGGTTGTCAAAGGATTTTGTAGTACTTTATATAGTAGTTTGGACAAACTTAAGCTCAGGAGTCTAGATCTTTCTTTGCTTTTGTTGTCATTGTTCTGTTTTATTGCTTCACATTTTTTCTTGAAATTTATTTGTTGAAAATTGAGGAGGGTTCAAATTTTCAGAAGAAAACAAAATGAGAGGATAACATCAGACATTAGAATCATATTGGCCAGGACAAAGAACAAAGGAGGATTTATTCCAATGAATGGAGAAAGTTTCACCCAGAGAAGGCTGTAAGAAACAGAGGACTGCACCTATTACATTCAAATCAGAGTATATCAATCTACTCTTCTCAGTCCTTCCCCATACTGAAATAGTTGGCTCCAGATGGACCTCTTCTGTTCTTCAGCGATTACTTGGATCTGAGATTTAACTGAAACCTGTTCAAATTCCCAATAGCACTATTTTTTTTTCCTGTAAACACACATAGTAATTACCACAAAGAGTATATCGTGTTTGTGACTGTGAAGCAGGAATGGAAGCCATCCAAGAGATGAGCTTGTAGGTGGACTACAAAGCTATAGGGGGGAAATAAAGGCTGTGGTCTTCCTGATGCATAAAGAAGGCCTGAAAGGAAGATTACTTGTTTGTGTGTATTTTTTTCCAGGTGTTCTAAGGTTTGTTATTTTTCTTTTAACATAAAAATAACAGGAATCACCAACTGGTTTCTCAAGGTCCCTTTTGTTCTCTATCCAGATACATATTTGATGAATTAGGGTGGTAGCTTTTTCAGACAAGGGTGAAATTAGTGCAGCTTGGGCAATAAAATCTTTCCTCCCAAGTGTTTGTAAAATATCAGAATTGGGTACTCGAGCAAATACAAATTGAAGTGATTCAAAGTCTGATAAGAAATTCACTTTTTTTTTTTTTTTTTAATCCCCTCTTCTCACATGCAGAGGTTACACTTCTTTGTGGCCTGTCTTTTAATAATTGGACTAGTTTTCTGATAGTCTTCTAGACCTGAAAAAGGCTAGTAAGACCTAGCTTTTCAGTGTTAGAAAAGGTTTCTAAGTTAGAATTTGAGTCCTCCCTCTTGTATCAGAAACAAACCAAGAGCATTCTAATTTTTCCTCTTTGAACGTTACCATTAAGAGATTAGCTGGAACAGGAAAAGTCTGGGACTGCACTACAGTGTGTGCTTAAGTTATTAGGCATGTCTGGCTCTCCCTGGCCAGCAGCTGAGCCCTTGCTGGCAGCTGGGTGAGGAAGGGAATAGCAAGGTGCTGTAATGCTGCACAGTGGGACTGTGTAGGGATCCACGGTGTATTTCTGCTGCCTGCAAGTATCTGCTCTTGGAATGAGGAAAAACTAAGGCTTTAAAACTCATGTAATCTTTACGCTTGCAGTGTTTCCACTAGGAGTAGAAAGCTAAAGGCTGCGTTCATAAGACAGAGCACCATGCACTGTGCTTTGAGCTGGTCCGGCACACAGCTCTGCAGAACTCCAGATCACCAGTCTTTTGCTGCCAACTCCTTCCTTTATCCCACCTCCAGTTATGTAGACATTTCCCTTCCCTGTGGCTAGCAGGAAATATTTTCTTATTCCTGGCTGCTGGAGGAACAGTCTTCGTATTTGGACAAATGAACAGTCTGTCTCAATTTCAATTCCCCCTTTTTCATGCAGAATGCACAGCAAAACTTCAGCATTCGCCCTCTCCTATTGAACCAAGGGTCTGGAAACAGACAGCTCTTCAGTGCTGTGCCCCATACCCAGAGAGGACGGTGGAATAGCTGATTATTTGTGTAAGGAGCTACAAAATCTGCAATCTGTTTCTTACTGTGCCAGTGACTCTGTGACCTTAAGTAAACAATTTCCATGATTCAGTTTCCTCTTTTATAAAATAGAGGTAGTGATTTTGATGAATCTCCAGAGCAGGAAGACAAGGTGTAAATGTTTTTCAAACTGTATCAAATGGTATTGCACAAATGGAAATCCTGGAAGCAGACTTGGAGATACTAAAATCTCATGCCTGTGCCTGGCCTTGGACCTTGGCAGAAGCAGCAGGGATAGAATCTTGAGCCACTGTATCCAAAAGTCTGTAAAGAAAAAGCCCTGCTGACAGTGGAGGGTGAAGCAAAGAGGAGAGCATCTCTCCCTTCAGCAGAGGGCAGTGGTGTCTCCCGGTAAGAGAAGCATCTCACAGCGCTTTCACAAACCTTCCAGGCTGCAGAAATCCATCTCTATGTCTTTTTGTCACTCCCTTCTGTTTCTCTTCTCTTGCAGACTGGTATCCGTGGGCAGCACACGGGCAAGAACCGGAATCCATAACTGGTAGGTGTTGCAGGAGTGTTGCAGGAGTTTTGCACTATATTCACAGCAAAGGTTTGTGGGAGATCCGTGAGGGCTGATAATTCATCAGCTGTGAGAAGTCAGGGCAACTTTTCTGCTGCTCAGGGAAATCCTGAGCAAAAGAGTGTACAAATGCTAGGGTGCTCTAGCAGGAGCACTGCTGACAAAGGATATTTTGAGAACTTGCCTAACTGTATTGTTGAGGGTGAATCACTTTATCCCTATGGAACTTTTTTTTTTTCCTCCTTTTCTGTGACATGATAAGATACATATCTTTTTGCATCAGGCTGCAGCACCTAAAGGAACCACAAGGGCCTGCTTTTAATTCACACTGAAGCTATTGGCTTAGCCATCAAATATCTCAGGTACACTCCTGTCACAGGAAATGCGTGGGGCTCCCTGGAAAATTGTTCAGCAGCTGCGGCCAGTCAAAAATATATCCTCAAACCATCCCTTTCCTTCACACTTTATCCCTCCATCACATACACACCGGTTTTGCTATCTGTTACTTTTCAGAGGAAATGCTGACAATGTGTCTTTGCAGTCACAGGCACGTTCTGGAGTTTTCTCCTTTCTTCTCTACAGTGTCAGCTATCTGCCCCCATGCTGCAGGAGGCATCAGTATCTTGCTTTCAGAAGTTTTCTTTCTCAGCAAGCTGACCACTGTGGCCATGACCAAGAAGTCACAATATGAATCCATAGTTCAATAATACAATATGCATCAGTAAAGAAATTCAATCCTAGACCAGTCATTGATGAGGGGGATAAATAAGGGTGAGAGGGGGGCACTACTTATTCATACATTAACTGGATTGGATCACACTGCCACATAAGCCTAGCATGGCTGCCAGGATAATTCAGGCTATGTATGGTTAGCTATGCAAAGGGCACAAAACCATGGCATGCTCTTTCAGGATGTTCTGTCTTTTCTAGATGATCCTAACACTGACTTGCTCATCAGCACCTCAGGTAAGTTCATATGTCAGCAACTTCAGGCTTTTTTTTCCCCTGTTCACCTTTACTCTTACCTATGTAGTTCCAGGAAATACTCATTATGCTCAAAAAGCTCTCTTTCCTTCCTCTGCCATCTAACAGTACTCTTCCAGCATCCATAGCTATTTGGAGTTCCTGTCTATGCTCCACAGAGGGAGATGAACTATGGGTGGATACCAATGTGTTCTCCAAGGAAATGCCAGTCTCATCTGGTTCTCTGAAGATGCCTGAACTGTAGAAAAGTATGAAATGTGAAGGTTATGCATTCTTAGCTTCCAGAGGAGGTTGAAGGAAGAGACTAAATGACAAGGGGTAAAAAATGCGTGGGTTCATATCTTACAGGGACACATCACAGGAGCCGATGGAGTGTATGCTTTTACAAGGTGGATTTATCCTGCTAGGCTCACAGTGGGTAATGCAGGAGATGACCAGAGACTCAAAAAGGAGCCTCTCCTCTTTTTCCTTATGACTCTTACTTGGAGTCCCCCACTGCTGACCTCTGTGATTGTTTCTCTGTCTACTGGGGCTATGAGGTGCAGATATCAGGCAGAGCAGGGAGAGGGGAGAATACCTCTGGTCATTTGATTTGGGGAGTCCTACATCAGTTCAAAAGACAAAGGAAATGAAGAAATACTAGGCTATTGCTGGGAAATGTGCTGTGTTAGGAGATCTGAGACGGATGTCCCGTTCTCCAAGACAGTACAGTTCCATGACCTCTCTTCTGCCTTGTGACTGCTCCTCAGCTGGTTGGATGATTGTCAATCAACCACTAACTGTCACAGGTGCCTGGGGGTACTGGTACTGGAGTAGAAAAGTTGAGGCAAAATAATGTATACACATAAGGTATGATCTTCCTGAAGGGAAGCGACAGCAAACTATGTGAATCTCTTCTCAGTGTGTGAGGCCTGCCAGTCTATAAAAGGATGTAAAGGATATAAAAGGATAGCTAAAGGCCGTTTGTGTCCTGACCAAACTGACTATGGATAACTTTTATCTAAATCTGAAAAATATGAAGAAAAAAAAAAAATAAAAGAACCTGGTTCAATGTGAAGCCTTGACAGCAGACTCAGGCTTTGAAATGCTTTTTGTAGAATGATCAAGAAGAAACTCCTCATCTTGAGCATATACTATGAGACCCATATACACCCTACAGCAACCCCCAACTCGAGGACATCCAGGATATTCACAGGGGAAGCTTACTGTGACTCTGACAAGTCAAATAGACACCACAGATTCTAATGATGTTTTGAACAACATGTGGGATAGCTGCAGATAGGAATGAAGAGCAAATGGCAAAACTATAGGAAGGGGAAGAGTCTGAAAACTCAAATCAAGATCTTTCAAAAATCTTCTTTCTCCAGCTGCAGCTGTAACACCGCTTGTCCTTCTTAGCCCTGGTGAGTTTGTTCTCAGTCCATGGCTGAACAACTTGTGTTCTCCTTCTTTCTCCACACCTGGTCTCTTGCAAAGTTTGAATCCTACCTTCCCCGATTGCCCCCACCTGAAACCTTGAATCCCCCATTACTGTCTTCCTCTATGCTCATATGTTTTCTCTGTGATTCTGGTTAACACCCTGATACATGAACAAGAGAAGTACAAGTCTGTTTAAAGCTGATGAAAACTTTTGTCTGGCAGGTAAGTAATAAAACATACTGTTTTACTTTGGTACAGATGGGTTGCTTTATCAGACGGAACAATGACTCAACTTCCTCTTGTCCCACTATTGTGGATGCTAAAGGAGCAGTAGGTCCATGGATGCTGTTCCTTAAAGAAGTCACTGTTCCATAGAAAGAGTTAGTCAGGCTCCTTCCCTCCTTGTCTAGTTGGGAGTTACAGCAGCTAACTACAATTATCCAACCTCTTGCTTTCTAACTAAAGATTCCCTTACAAGCAGAGTATAATGCTGAGCAGGAGTAGTAACACTTTATAGCAAAGCTTGCCCGATTTTTAGCATTATTGACTAGATAGCTATTACCAGAATCATACTGGGGTTTTGCCTTCTTTCAGTTTCATGCTAACGATGTTTCCATATCAGAAATTACAATGGAAGGGTATTGAAAGAGATTTCAAGTTATTTGTTTCAAATAAACTGATGTGTAAGAAGGAATAAAGGTGAATCATCCTAACTTTGCTATTCTGTGTCTTCCAGTTCAATCTGACCCTGAAGCTACAACAGCTGCATCAGGTACACTTAAGTTTGCTGCTCACAGCTCCTTCTCAACTGCGCTTTCATCTACCCTGTTACCTCTGTAGTCTGGTGCCCTCTGAGGCCCACTGGAAAATTCACTTCATCCCATTCCTTGAATTAGAAGGGGAGAATGGGAGTAGTGGAAACTGAAGTCTGCCACCAGGTGGCATGGTGGTTCCTAGGGTGCGAGGAATTGGCAGACCACCCGGCCAGACACACCCGCTCCAAGTCTGGTCATTGTCAGTGGCCAGGACGCAGCATTTTTTGAGGGAAATACAAGAAACCCTGTCATAGATCTGTGGGTTTGATTGCCAGCAAACAAAGAGAACTGGATTTGTGTCCTGCAGCATGAGATTGCAGAATCATTAGAACATGTGTTTAAATATATGACTACAATTTGCATTTGGATTATTTGGATCTATCCCTTTGAAGCATGCTTCTTCTATATTAAGGATTTTCCCCAGGCTGGTTTTGCACCTTGCTTAAGGTCCTCTGATTTTTGTCTTATGAAGCAAGGGGCTCAGAAATTTCTGCCCTCTTTTCTTTTTCTCTAAAATATCCCCATCTCTCACAAGGAGATGGAAAACAGAAGCAGAGTACTGCCCTCCAGGCTTCTACTCAAGGCCTCTATTTTCTGTCAGACTGAGCACACCTGACAATGTTACTTGATTGCACCTTTGTGTGTGTTCTCAGATTGTCGGGAAGAGCAGTTCCCTTGCACACGCCTCTATTCTGTTCATAAACCAGTGAAGCAGTGTATCAGCTACCTCTGCGTTACCAGGTAAGAAATCTGCGGTCTCTCAGAAAAGCCATAATGCTCTTCAGAAACAACATGTCCACTTCTGCAATTGTTTCCTTTGGAGACTAGAGGTTCTCTCAGGAAACCAGATGGGGAGATGAATCCCATCCTCGGAGTGTCCTTTTAAGGTGATTAATTAATGCAGCATAACAGTGCAGCATCTGTGCAGCACTAAGATTTTGTAATGAATCCTATATTCATTATCACTATTGTCATTTAACACATTCAGCTATATCATGTAGTCTTGACAAGGACTACCTTTCTATTGACAACAGCCTTTTTTTGAACTAACTATAGAACTCAAGATTTGCCACCTCATAAGTAATTATTTACGTGTTCATTTTCTGTATCCCCTTCTTTGTCTCCTTGGGTATCTGCAACACCGTGTCTTGACTTTGGTGTGCTTCTGGTGGTCCCCTCAGTGTGCGTCGCATGTACATAATAAACAAGGAGGTGTGCTCTCGCATTGTCTGCAAGGAGAATGAGGTCATGCAAGGTGAGTGTTAGAAAAAGCTAGCCTAGAACAGATTAGAAGAATAGACACATCCATCCACTCCCAATCCATATGCCGTAGATTCCTTAGAATTCATTTGGGGACCTTTAATACAGTGTAGCCTTGCATCAAGTATACATGCCATTAGAAACACTGGGAGGTAGATATGCAATATCAAGAGGTTTGAGAGCTTGATTCTGCATTGGCATTGCCTTGTCTTCATCCATTAATGAATCATGTTCTACTAATTCTGAACACACCCTTATTCAAAATTACATTCCTTTGAGGTTAAAGAATGAGTCTCATATTTCTGTTCATGACTAAAACCAGGATCCAGTTCAGATTTCTTATGCAGCCCTTGCTGCAGCGATATGTGAGTAACTTTAATGTGTTGTACATTTATAAAGCCAGAGGAACCTGAATAAAGACCTAAGGATTTGTTCACCTCCCACATGTGTATGAGGATCCAGCAGTTTGACAGCTTCTGTAGATAGAATGAAGGAAATGCTCGTAATTATTCTGGTGGTGAAGAGCTAGAAGGAAGGTTTGACTTTCTGTCACCATGTATTTATCTGCTATGTCTTCAGATGAGATCTGTCGCCAGCTGGCTGGCCTTCCTTCTCGACGTCTCCGCCGCTCTAGGCAGCCCCTGAGCCTCCCTTGCAGACAACTCCTGGAGCAGCAACGCAAAAGGCCTGATGCTCTGTAAAACACCAACAATAGAAGAGAAGGGAGAGAAGATAAATCATCTTCCACTCAGAAAATCCACTGTATATAACCAAGACAAGTCCTGCTTGCCTTTTTTGTTTTCCTACCATTTTCTTGCTGCTCTTTCTTCCCCCACATCTTCTTCAGGTACTGAAGTCCACAGAGTTCCCTCTGTCCTATTCTGTCATGGTGGCTGCTGTTATCCACTAAATCTGCTGACAATATCTGATGCTCCCTTCTTTTCTTCCAAACTCTTTTCCAGGCCATAATCGGCTCAACTCGCAGGCGTCCTTTAACTGTGCTACATCTCCTCTTGCTTTGCCCCTGCAGAGAGACTAGAATGGAGACAGGATGTAGTCATGGTACAGATACCCCAAAGTTGAGTCTCATGTGGAGAGGCACAAGCCTTTATGCCCTTGGCCTAGTCCTAGACCTCTTGGCCTTTGTCTCTTGCATGGCCTCAGCATGAGTTCTAATGTGCTTGATCATTCTTAGCCTCTCCAGTCCTCCTGAGCAACTTGAGTTTGTGGTGTGGTAGCACAATGGTAGCTTCCCCTTGTGTCTGCTGGCCTCAGAGAAGTGACAGGCCTGGAACTGAGCTGTCCTCAATCCAAGACAAACTTCATTGTCTCTGTGCAGCAGCAGATCATTTTTAACTACCTCTGGGAAGTTCTTTGTCTCAAACCCATTGACTCCCTCACACACAAATGTTAACAAAAAGAGGAGTACTGGAGTTAATATGGCATTATATTTTTTTCTCAATGTGAAAAGAAGATTATATTGAACAAAATGCTTCCTTTCCTCCCTCCTTTCCTCTACTCCAATCTCTCTTTCCTAATGACATTTGTTGATAAGCATTCCAGGCATTCCAGGGGAGGAAATATGGCTGCCTCAACTCCTAAGCCCAAGAGAGCTCAAGAAAAATGTGGGTCTTGGCAAAACTAGGATCTTGGTTCTTCTGGGCTGAAGGAAAGGGCAGAAAAGAGCAGAAAACTGGGAAAGAATATGGGAGAAATATCGTTGTCTGAGGCCCTTGGGTTTTCCTGCAGGTCCTGTGGCTGTACTGCACAGAACCCGGTGGTTGTGGGGAGGTAGGAATATTTGCAGGTCATGGAGAATAAACACAGGGCGACCTTGGGAAAAGAGTTCAGTGTCCTAGCGCTGGATGTCTGGCCTGGTGGAGAACTTTGTTTTCCAGATATACATGCATTTTTGATAGGGAGAGATTTGATAGGGTAAGTGCGGAAGAACCAAGTTGTCTGAAGCTTTTTAGTCACTCTGATATACAGTGGCATGATCACCCATTCTGTGGGGCACCTCAGCTGAGCAGCTTATTATCTCACTAGTGCAGAAGTGAGGCTGGACCCTGACTGTAGGATCTCTTTCCCAGCTCTAACAGAAAGCCAGTTTGCTAGAATATGCATCTAGCCCCTTCATATAAAACAACTTGCTGCAGAACTGCTTGCCGTTCAGCTTTACAGGAACAGTGGTCTGCTACACAGAGCCAGAGTAACGCAGAGTAGGGCAGAGTTTGCTATGCAGAGGCAGAATTCATTTTTTTGTTGTTGGTTGGTTGTTTTTTTGAGCAAAACTATTAAAATAAGGGCTTCTCCATCAGACTCAGATTTTTGCTATATTGCGCAAGAGGCTGTGTTACATCCTCTGTGTAGAGAAAGATACCCCTGTGGAGAGGCAGATCAGTTCTGTGTAAAGACAAGATTGGCCATAGATGGGCCAAATCTCTATATATCGATCTATTATATAGGAGAAAGAATTCCAAGTTACACAATGGCTGGAATTCTGTCCTATACATAGGGGCATAATGCTCCTACACGGAAGATGGTGCTGCTCTTGAGTAATTGAAACTCATGAGACTAGGAATGGAGGAGGAATTTCTCTGCAGTGAGAATATGCACATCTCTGTAAAGAGGAGGGCACTTCAAGCTTGATCTCAAAGCCATTCAAGTCACCAGCAGCCACTGACTTCTACGGTGAGAGGCTTGTGGATTTTGTCTGTGTGGAGGAAGCCTGGGTAGAGATAAAATGTAAGGAGCTCTTGGGAATTGGATTAGACCAAGTCTCCACTCCATAGTTAGAGTTAAATATAAGCCTATATAGATATAGATGTATAGCTGTATAACATAGCTATTGTACAGTATATAGAAATTTTATCTTTCATACAGTTTGGAAAATGATTAGAAATTTTTCTGCTACTTGCTTCCAGCAGTGATAGCAAGAGGCACTCCTTCTCAGGAGAATACTGTTTTAATGTTAGTGTCCATATAATGCACTAAAAAATATTAAAATAAAATTTAGTTCCTGTTGTTATTGGCAAGTTTCATGTGTTTGGGTTTATTTGTCTCTAGCTGAAGATTTCCTGCAATTTTGTGCCCAGCCTGAACCTGTACTCATTAGCCCAATTTTGGAATGTTCCCTGTTTCCTTCTTGAATCTGAGGTCTTTCTGGGAGACCATTATTTTTTTCTAGAGTTACAGATAATTGCCCTCAGCAACTTCTTCTCAACAACTTCTCAGCAACAGCCATCCAGAGGGACCTGGACAGACTGGACAAGTGGGCAGTGAGAAACCTTATGAAATTCAACAAGGACAAGTGCAAGGTCCTGCACCTGGGGAGGAATAACCACAGACACCAGTACCAGCTGGGGACCGACCTTCTGGAGAGCAGCTCTGCAGAGAGGGACCTGGGCGTCATGGTGGACGACAAGTTGACCATGA
>JAYECN010437903.1:0-22405 GCA_035222435.1 Microcambeva ribeirae | reverse complement strand
TCCTTTCTTTCTTTTTTCTTTCTTTATTTTTTCTGTCTTTCTTTTTTCCTTTCTTTCTTTTTTCCTTTCTTTCTTTTTTCCTTTCTTTCTTTTTTCCTTTCTTTCTTTCTTTTTTTTCTTTTTAAACTGAGAATAACACTACTGATTTCAATGAGACCAACATGAGGCTTAGTCAAAGAATGACTTCTGTCTAAACCGGTGCGTTGTGGTTTCTTGTTATTTTAATACATACAAGTGCACAATTCTTCTGTCACCACTGTATTAGTTTTAATAATTTCCTTTGACATTGCATATGTATACATATGTGTATTCTTGCTTCCACAGAAGCCATCTTAGAGAGACCTTCAAAATAAGAATTCTTATTTCAGTTAAAAAGTAGCAGGTGATTTGAGGGTTGTTTTTTTTTTTTGGTAGTTTGTCAAAGTATGGGGAAGGTAAAGTACCTGGAAAGCCTTAGGAAAGAAAAAGGGAGTCATGGGAATCATTCATGGATAGGGAGAAGCCTCTAGATAGCAAAGCTTGTGGGAGGTGTAGCTGATTGAAGGAAAGGTCTGCCTAAGTGTAGATATTAAAGTGAATGCTTTCTTTTCTTATTTTTTTTCCTTTCCTCCAGAAATTATGAATATTTGCACATTCTGATGTTGCAAGTCATAAATGCCTGACATTTCTGAAAGAATAAATTATCTCAGTGCCTAAATGTGTAGATAACTGCCAGCCTCAGAGGATCAAGTGAGTTAGAAGGAATGTCTGAAGAACTCCAAGGAGGTCACCATTAGGCAGAACATAGGAAGTAGGGGAATAGATTGAACTAATATAACAAAAACCTAGATGTGAGTTTATAATTAAGGCTAATCAAGATATGAAAACAGAATTTCTTTGGTTCTGCTTTTAACGTAAAAGTGGAATACTCACTTCCCCCTTCCCATCTTTGTTGCACTAGGTTTCCCAAGCTTGATGTTATAAGAATTGTGCTTTTTTCCTATAAAAATCAGGACAGAAAATTAACCTGCATAATATTGTCAAACTATTTTTACAGAAAGGCCAGCTTTCTCTGTGGGTTGTCCAGTTTGGCCACAGTGTGAACTGCTTGGTTGTGTAAGATATATGTAGCTTTGTTTGCACTCTTGACCAAATCAGCATTGTATAACACGCAGCGCATGGGGCTAGAACAGAGAAAGCCATTTTCAGCTCTTACAAAGTGAACTGATGTGAAGTTCCCCTTTGAGTACCTAGAGCACAAACAAGGAAGGGTGTAGGTTAGCATCGCTGTCTCCAGGATCATGTCGTCCAACTCTCACCCCACCCCAGTACCAGCTCTACTGCTCCTCTGGCCTCCCCTGCAGCCTGTGACCCCCAGACAACTTGTAGCTTTTCCTTTTCCTCGGAGATAGATGTCTGGCCTGAGCTCCCTGGGCTCCCTGGGCTGGCAGACACAGGGGAAGCCCATAGGGAGCCCCTTTGGTGTGTCTGCCAGGACGGCGTGGGTCTCATCCTGCCCATGTTCCCAAGGCTGACCAGCTGTTTGCATCCGCAGCTCCAACAGCACGCACGGTGACTCTAGCTCAGGTGTTCAAAGTAGGAGTTTAAAGAAACCGAAACTTGCATTGTGGGGGGTATAAATGCATTTATCTTTTCCATCTGATGTTGCTGCTGTGGCTGGAGGTGTAGAAGAAGCTGTGGGTCGTTTTGCAGAGCTGGGAGGAATCGGGGTGGTCTCGGGCAGCGAGGCTGGCTGTGAGAAGCAGGTGACCCTCCTACCTGGCCTGCATGTGATGCGGATCAGCTCTGCGGCAGTGGAGAGACAGAATTTCAATGGCTTGAAAATGAAGTTGGAAGCCAGGAACTTGTGACTTCTAACTGCAGCTCTGCTAATGACTGGCCTGTGGTTTTGGGCCACTCCCTTGGTCCTCTTTGAGTCAGCTCCTCTGTCAGTAAAAAGGGGATAATACTCCTTTTTTGTAACTTGCTGTTAAAATGATTAATTATTGTGTAAAGTGCTTCAAACTTCAAGATTCTGCCATGTATTGTAGCTGTTAGTATTGAGAGACCTATTTAAATTTCTGTTAAGAAACTGTAGATCCAAAAGCAAAAAAACAGATTTGGGATGCTGTTCTCTCCTCTCCCTCCCTCCCTCTCTCCCTCCCTCCCTCCGTCTCTCTCTCTTTTCAAAACAAATCAGATTGACTCTATACCAAAGTGCTAACCACCAATGCCGACCATTTGGAGAGCACCTTCTTCCCCTCCCCTTCTCCTTCCTCAACGCAGCCCTTTTCTTTACTCTTCGTATCCGCCCCTTCCTAAATAAACGAAGGAGAAGGTGGCAAGTTGAAAGGGAAATTGTATTTGAAATGGAAGGTGAAATCCTAAGCTAAGTCTTTTCTAATGGTGGAGAGAAATGTTCAGCCATTTTTTTATTAAATACTCATTCCATATTGATGCTGTACTTAAAAATGCAGGTTGCAAGGTATGGCTTCTGTTTTGAGGCTGAGATTTGCTTAAATGTGCCAGTAACCTACTGGCAACAAAAACAACAAAAGATTTCTAAACATAGTGCAGAAGATGCAGAGAGAAGACCAATAAATAAAAAATGACAAAATTTGCATAGAAGATTAAACTCAACTTAAAAAAGGTAGATATTTAAATTAAAAGATATTTAAATTAAAAGAAAAATTAGCCAAGATACCCATCTGAGCTTATGTATGCCTGAGAGAAACAGAGGCTTGTTTTTTTTCTGTTAGTCTTGCACAAAACACGACTGACCTAGTGTAGCACGTGGTGATTTCCTGCCCTTGGTTAAAGGGCTGATGCTTTAAGGAGCTGAGGGCTCTCCCCGTGCCACAGATGGAGGCCATGGGGCTGCACAGGGTGGGCAGCCATCGCCTCCTCCCTGGGAGAGGTACCGTGCCCACCGTTGGGGAGGCAAAGCTAACTGTGACTTTTGGTTACCATCTGGTCGTCATCTTGGTACCCTGCTGATGTGCTGTGAAATTGCAGAGGTTATTGATGATTTTTGGACTTCCTAAGCCCCAAGGAATGGGCTTACATTTTAGAGAAACCATTCTGTGAAATACATTTGTAGGTGTTTGCCCCCAGAAAGATCTTTTGTTATCTGTTCAACCCGTCTTGTTAGTGTAGACCTTAAATGGTCACTTGGAAATTTCTATAGTAAATCCTTGACTTCTGTTGTTGCATTACACAGATGCCCACTCTTGTCTGTTACTGACATAGCATGCAACTCATTCCAGGTGTAAACTGCATTCTCTTCCCTCCAGGAGAAATTCAGCTGTGCAATTTTGTGCTGTGTAATTTCTTACATCTTTGTTACAGTGGTGGCAGTGGAGAGTTTTGTCAAGAGAGACAGAGCGCTGTGGGCAGCAGAGTGTGCTTCTGAAGAGACGTGCTCCAAGAGCTCTGCCGGCTGGGCTGACCTACATCAAAACATTTGCATTTTCAAATGTATTGCATGGCTGCAAAGTGGTGAAGATGTAAATAACTAAGGGGATGGGTAGATTTTTAGTCAGTTGGATAAGATAGCAAGTGGATTCTGCGTTTTGCAAGCTTGCTGCCAATCAGTTTCAAGCATATTGCACATCTTATCAATCAAGTGTGGTTATGTACAGTCTGACAAGGAGATTTATTCGGAACTCTTCACAAGGTTTTTCTCTGCCCAGTAGGTTTTTTTTGGGGGAAGAGCTTTGACTAAGTGTGTCTTATCTTCCAAGTAAGCTTGTGAAGGGATGTTGAGCCATTTTGTAAGTCTTTGATCAGCCAAACAGGCTGATTTTTAACTTGCAGAAGTATGCTGTGTTTTCTGCAATTTTAGCTGTTCTTGTGTTTTCTGAAGTGAAGGGATCAGAAATAGATGTCATTTTCTAATAATGGTCTTGCTGTTACTGTTTGTAGCTAATACTCTCCCTCCCTGCCTCATACCAAACTATGTTCTTATCCATCCAGAGGCTACATTTCCTCACTCAGCTGCAGAATCACACAGGAAGTTTGCTGTCTAGATGCTGCCTGCCATGATCCATGGTGATTTTTAAAGACTGTTGCCTTCCAGAATGTAATCCCCCAAGTGATTCTTTTTATTCCTAGATGTTTGTGACTTTGTGTTATTGCTGTATTAAAATCAGTTGTTGAGATAAATTATACTTTGCAAAAAATGGAACTATAAAGTAATCTGCTTCACTTTTTTTTTTTTTTTTTTTTTGCTGTTGCTGTGGATCTTGTATTCTGTGCAGGTTACACAAGAAATGATTGCATATTTTCATTGGTATTGATTATTATATGTATTATTATTCTATTGCATACATTATTATCAGTTATCATTGATCCTTGGTAAAGCTTATGGAAGAATGAGGTAGGGTACATGGATCACTGGAAATCATTCTTAAGGGGTTTGTTGTTCAATTTAGGTGTGGGTTTCTGCAAACGGCATAATTACAGCTCTAAAATCTTGCTTTTAAATATTTTGTTTATATAGGCTTATGTATAGTTTTTTTTGTTTGCTTTGCTAAATAACATTTTTCTAGGGAGCTGGATTCATATCATTTGTAGGCCTTTTGTTGTTTAAGGTATAATTTAATGTTGATAACTTCTTTTTTTGTCTAGTTCTTATATGGTGATTAAGTACCAAACAGTTGCATATTATTTTCAGTTGAGAATGAAAAGGAGCAATTTGGCAAAGACCAAAGACTTGGCTAAAAATAAATGAATGTATTTCAATTTCCTGTGGGGCTTTTTTTGTGCTGCTTAATAACAAGGAGGAATAGAACTTTTTTTTTTGCTTCTGCTATAGATATATTTTCAGTTTTTATACTATAGAAATTATTAAAAAAAAAGAACTAAAAACTAAAGAAAAATAATAAATTGTTAAAACACTCTTTTTTTTTTTTTTTTTTTCCTGCTAAGTATGCATACCAGTATATTTTTTCTCCTCTATGTTATCTGGGGAAAAAAAAGTTAGCTATTGCTTTACTACTGTGTAAGATTTTTGCTTTCAAATGCAGGGCATAATGTACTCCTTTCTTGCTTCATTATTCATTATTTTGTGATAACAGTTCTCTGTAAGTATAGTATTTGAACACATTTTAGACATTAAAAAGGTCAAACCTTTAACTTCCCTAGGGATGTTGTACACATCCTCATTTTATGCATTGGTTAAAGTGCTCTGCTCATTTGTAAAATGACTTGCATAATCTGCTTAAGGCAGCCCAGGAAGTCTTTGAGAACTGCAGGTATTGGTGCCTTCCCACCAACGCCATCTTCCCATCACTGTTGAATACTTTCCTTTGGGGCTAAACGCTAGTGGTGTCACTTTGAGCCTGGGAGTATTGTAATACTTGCATGCTTTTTCCTCTGCAAAGGAAGGTGAAGTGTGCACTCACCGTCCCTTACCATAATCCGTGCTGTTAAGAAAAGACAGACAAACCAGGGAATTTGATATGTGTTCCATTTGATCTTCTTATACATTTACTGAGTAGACAATTTGAAGGAACAAATTATCTCCTGTCTTTTTTTGTCTAAACCTTTTTCTGCTAGCTTGCAGCTTAAAATATCATCCCCTTTGGAGCCTTAAGAGGGGGTGATGAAGCCTTCTCTCAAAGTGTTCTCTAAAGTGGAACTAGTTACACCCTCAATCCCCCTAACAAATCTCAGATGAAGTAGACCTCTTTGACACAATGCTATCTTGACATCCAGCAGGCTTTCGCAGACTGAAAAAAATGTGGAAAATGTGAATGGAATGTGCCTCTGCAGTTTGTGACAGAACTCTTGGCTCTTCTTTTGGATGGATCGTGCTACCCAGGAAACTTCCACTTTATACCAAGGTGCAATTGGAAGCTTTTGCAGAAGCCTTCAGAGCCATCAGCATTCTCTCTCCAGCAGTGAATGCCTGATCCACATATGAGGAAACATTTCTGCAGCTCCACAAATGTTACTCAGAAACCAGCCATTCTTGAGTTTTGGGCTGAGGATGGGATTTAGGTGAGGTTATTCTTGTTCCTCTGATTTCTGGGCAAAATGACTTACACTGAATATCCCAGTGAAGACTGGAGTCTTGAGCTGCTTTGTACCTCTAAGACCACTAGAGAGACAAAAGGAGATGAAACCTGCTTTTTAGTTCAGATTAGAGAGGTGCTTACAGGTCATCTGAAAAATGACATTAAGTTCAACCTGTAGTTTCTAGATTCCATTATTTTATGAGTTTTGGATAAAAGTGGTAATGGGCACCCCATTCAGCAAAACCATAGCTGGCAGTCGTTAATGAAATGACAGTCTCTTGGATTATTGAAGTACTTGCCATGAAATGAGGAGAGCTCTGTGTCCGGGTGTTGTGGTCATGGATCCCAGTGTGATAGTCTAAATGACTTTTTAGTCATTTAGACTAGATAGTCTAGATGACTTTTTTTCTGAAGTTGAATGTGGGGCTCGAGTGTTGGCCCAGAAATGCTGAAGCACAGAATGAACCTGGGGAGTCAGGACGTGGGTTCTCCTCCTGGTTAGACCAGTGACTGGCTGTGCCTCTGAGCTTCTGCCTCTGTGGAATGAATTATAACATATGCCTCAGAATTATTGTGAAGGTGCTAAATTAATGCTTTCAGTGGAAGATCACAGAATGCTTTGAATAAAGCTTTATAAGGTGCAGAGTGTTCTTACTATTAATACCAAATAGTTTGTGTGCATCTCTTAAATGACAAGGAAAATGAAATGTGCCAGATTTGTGGAGCTGGAGAAACGTTTGCTCATTATTTTGAAAGAGCTAGAGAGTGCAGATGGAGAAAGGAGGGTTGAAATCTAGGTACGGAGGAAAAAATCCCATATACTGTCATCATAGAGGTTATTTTGAAATTCTTCATCTTGTTGCCTCCTATCTGTAAATCCGTTTTGTAGATGGCTCAGTTTTTCTGCGTATGGTAAAAGGGAACAGAATGTTCACCAATATAGAATAATACATCATAGAGGAAGCGGCTGCTGAAACTTTTTATTTGAAGAAAATGTAACAAACCAGGAACCGGTATAGTCCTTTTCTTAAATAGGAAATACATGAAACCACAAAGACAAGTGCAGTGCTAAGTGACTGGCTGGAACCTGTATTAGAAATTTGGCATTAAAAGAGACAGTCCCGTGGCCTACTTTGTCAATTGGATCCTACTTCAAAAGCCAAAAAAAAAGTCCAATATGGAACCTGCCAGCAGAATAACAATTAAGAGCATTTTAAGCTGTTCCATTTAAGTGCTCCACTTCTAAGCTCTATCCACTCCTTTTGAGTGATGCCTATCTGCTCTGCTCTGTGAAACTGAAGTTCAGACACACTGTGTAGCAAAGAGGGACATTTGCTGTCCTGAGTCGGGCCAGAGACATCCCCCTTTCCAGAATTTCTCTTTCTTCCCAGAAATTCAGAAGCACCTTGCTCAAACTCTGCTTTTTCTTTGCTTTGGGCTTGACGTGGACTTAGTGGAACCATTGGGTTCATTTGAAGCCAGACAGATGGGGGCAGAAGGGCAGAGATGAACATTGTTTCAGATGGCTGGAGCTCCTTCTTGCATTTCAGTTATTTTAGTTACAGTGAGGTGTGAATGTTCTGCGAGCAGGTGAGAATTAGGCTCCCTGACTTTTTCTTGCTTTGCATACTAGCACATTCAGAAATGAGGAAACTGTTACCCTTTAGCTTTATGATGGAGAGCAAAACAGCAACAAAAAAAATCCCTTTCTTAGAGAAGCAGGTCCTCTTCTTATCTCCGTATGAATTGCTGCATGATGATCTAGGGGTTCTTCCGACTGGCAAGCTGATGATCCTCTGAACTATGTTCTGTTCTGATTAATATGTTTTTAATGACTTCTAGTAGGCTTGTTCTTAGGTAGTCAGTCGAATGACCTAGGGAAGGTTCTGTGGCTAGCAATTAATTCCCCTACTCCAAAAGACCTGCCCTGGTTTAACTTCCGCAGTGTGACCTGAGAAGATTCATTGAAACCTGTTTGACCTTTGTTAAAAAGTTAAAGCTCTGTTAAACTTTGACCTAGGAAAAGAACACTTCTATCTCTACATTATGATGTTAAGTCACCATGATGACTTAAATAAAACAAGGTGGGCAAAACAGCACCAAATACTTGTCTTGACTCTAGATCCCTGCTTTTTCAGGGAATCATGTCAGGTAGCCTGTAACATCAACTGACTTTAAGCTTATTCTAACTGTGAATTTGTACTTTGTGCTCCCCCTTCTCTACATGTTTTCTAGTGCAATATTGCATAAATGGTGTCATTTGCCTGAGAAATTTTCTTACTATAAAAAAACAAGAAAAGGATAATCCTTTTTTGAGCCAAAAGCATGGGTTACTATGTTTTAACAGTTGCTCTGACTGACTTGTACCACAGATTTTTTTTTTAATATTCATAAATTCTGTCTTTTTGAAAAAAAAGACATTTTTGTTTTAGAAGAATGAGAATCTGAGAAGACAGCAGAGAGCAAAAGTTTATTATGCATATAAAGATGAAATAAGTTAACTTGTTTAAAGTATATTGTAGATACAGTGTTCCCTCATTTGAAGAAGTTTCATGACTCCACGTAACTATATCAACATGTTTCCATAATTAATTTCCAGCCTACAATTGTATTATCTTTTGTCTAATGGAACATCATCATATTAAGTAAACTAATAACCATAATGTTAATGTTGCTGGTGCTTTATTAGATACTAAGAAAGAAAGAAAGAAAAAAAAACACAACAAAAAACAAACAACAAACCACAATCCTACATTCACTTAACCAGGATATATTTTAACTGATGAAGCTTTTGTGTGAGGGGAAAGTAAGCATAGTATTTAAATACCGTACCTAGTGCTCAAAATGGGCCAGGATACCACAGAAGGCCATGCTGCTGCCCAGGGGCACATCAGACACAGCGGTGCCCTTCAGCTCTCTGCAACGAGGACCGAGGGCCAGAGCAGCTCTTCCACCACGCGTATGTATGGCTACATGTATGAGAAAGCAGGGAAGTAGTGGCTGTGCATACAAATGGGTATTGAAGCAATCTAATTATTTGAAAAGGCAGGGAGAAGTAACTGCAAGCCTTTGGCTGGTAGAACTTTGATTATTTTATTTGAGAATCAACACTAGTTATGCTGAAGAAGATTACTTGTTAAATTTGCAAGTGGCACCAAAAATAATGGGCGTGGCAGATACTGAGGTTATTTCTGTCACAGAGACTGGATTTCTCCTTTTTGAATAGGCTTATTGGAGTGATATGAATGTTAACACAGACCAATGCAAGTCTGTACTTCATACAGAGGGAGAGAGTTTCTACATTCTGGGAGCAACTTATACTGGAGTTGGGGTGATGGTTTAAAAAAAAAAAAAAAAAAGGCAATAGATATTTAGCAAAAGCTAAATATGCCCTGCAGATATATATAGTATTACCAGTGTATGATGGAACAAAATTCTTACTGGAATACTGAGTCCAGCTCTTATGTGTTTGCTTTAGAAGAAATGCTAGAAGAGGAAAAAGGTTTAGAAGTGAGCTGAGAGATCTATGACAATTTGAAATCCTGTTTTACTGTGATTTTTTTTTTTAATAGTATACTTATTTAAATGAAGTGACAGGGTTGTATCTTACAAATTCCTCTGGAGGGGAAGAGAAAGCATAGAGGTCTTCAGTTTAGGAGAAGGTATAATGAAACTGAATAGCTGGAAGTCGAAAGCAGATGAATCTCAGGTAGTTGTAATTCTCGTATTGAATAAGATAAATTACTCACTGAAACAACTCCCTTTGGATGTAATGGATTCTTGATCATTTGCTTGTGAATTGGAACTAAATGTTTTTAACTAGGAAGATTATTGCTGATGTATACGTTTGGGACTTGACCAAGTAATATGTCTGCATGCAGTTCCATGGCACACTCTGTGAAAGAGGTCAGAACGGTGATCTTAATGGTCTCTTCTGCTTTTGGAATCTGTGAAAGACTGATAGAGACCACCTAATGCTGTGAAATTAAATACAATTGAAGTTTGCCATTTCTGCACATGCTCCTATTTCTTGTCAGTGCCGTTTATAGGAGCCTAGTATTTTTGTTGTTGTTTTGCTTTGTTGTTACTATTTTCTCTTTGCCAAATGTGCCTCTTTTTTGTTCATAACTTAAAGAATTCAGTTTTCACCTTTGAGTCCTGCCTACACATCCATGCAGAGAAGGGCATTTGTAGTGAGAGCAGCATGTTGAGTTTGAGGGGTTTTTGGTTTGCTTTCAGGAGGGTGAAAGGAGTTGAGCAAATTAAATTTTGGATCTCTCCTGGTGTCCTTAAGGACGGGAACTGCCCAAGCAGAATAGAAAGGAAACTGAAGTACCAAACCTTTAAAGCAGCAACTTTTCTTGAACAAACTTATGGCAAAGCAGTTTTATACAGTTTTTCCTTGGTCTTTTGTGAAATATATGGTAGTTGCATGGGCCATGAAAATGAGAAGTTAACACACTGGGAACCTTTCATCTTTAGGTTGGTTCTTCAGTTTAATTCCCTATCAGTGGTACTGGGAATGTTCTTTTGGCAGCTGCTGGTTACCTGTGCAGAATGAAGCTTATTTTAATCTAATCACACACTTAGTGCCAAAAGCAGCATTGCCCTGTGTTTCCCCTGTGAGGCGGAGGTCGCAGCAATTCAGCTTCTTGCCTGTTCCTGTGTTTGGGTCTCCAGGCCCGTGCCAAGGACACGAGTGAGAGCTGCACTGGGTACCTGCTTAGTGGACCTGAGCTACCAGTCAGTAACCCTCACCAAGGGGAAAATAAAACTCACAACGAATAGAATAATCAACAGAATATTTGTTAAAAATGAATCCTGTATGACAGGACATCTGCGTCTGCGCTCCGAGTCCTGTGCCACAGAACTGGCTTTCCAAATGTACCTAGTAATTTTTACTCCCTTTCCCTTTTTTCTGCCCCTTGATTAAAAAATCCTTTTATATTCCTGCTGAATATATTACCATTTCAACTCTAGCTCATAACTGCTATATAGCAATAAAGGTTTGTACTGGTCATTGTGAGTTGATGTGCTATTAGATCATCTTATAAGAAGCAAGTATTTTAATAATCTTATGTATCTTATGATTTTGGAGTTGTATAAAGTCAAGTTAATGGAAGGCTTTTGTGCCATGCAAGTTAAATTTGCTTCTTCTAACTTTTTGGAAGAGTGTGTGTTTTTGTAAGCACTTTAGTTCTTATTAAGGAAAAAAATGTTTCTAGTTTTAGTCAGTCAACACTGGCTTGTTGAGATAATTAAAATGCCAAATGGAGTGCAGAATTCAGACTGGTTATAAAAATCTGGGCACTGATTGCCTGTTTGGCTTTGTAAGTTTGGAACTAACCTCCTCACTTGCTTATCTGTAAAACCAGAATGGCACATAATTGAAGGCAAGATTTGTGTAGAGCCCTCCTACAGTGTAAGCTCCCTGATGAGAAACTAGTGAAACTTCTCTGGCTTTTTTCGGGTCGTTGGTAGAAGCACGGTTGGTAGAAGCACCGTGGCCTCTCTGTCGTCTGCAAAAGGCTAATGCTGCCCTTTAAGCGTCCTGCTGAGTTGCTGCTTGGAGAAGGGCTGCAGAAGAGACTGCTTTCCCTGCTCCTTCTCTCCCCACCATTTCCCAGCAGAGTGCTGAGACATGCTATTTTCACATCCAGAGCTGCCCATGCAGGCGAGGCCACCCGGTTGCTGGCGCTGTGACTCTTCGTGTGAGCGCGAGGAGCGTTTCTGCTGTTGTGGAGTCCATGGCTTCACCACTGAGCAGGCTCTTTGCATCTGCCACCTGAATCACTTGTATGCTCATTCTGTATATCAAGTCACTAAAATGGTCCAAGGCAGAAAAATAAATTTACGCAGGGAAAAGGCTCAGTTTCACCCAGGCCGTTGTAGTGGCCCAGCTTGCCACATGGTCTACAGATTCCTGGTGGCTTCGGGAGGGGAACAGCTTGCTGCGGTCTGGGCACTCGAGTCTTGCCTGTAACCAGCTGCTGCAAGAGGGTGGCCTGAGCCCTGGATGGGTGGGATGTTGGTGGCATGAACTGGGGATGGGCTGGAGGCGCTTTTGGAGCAACTGGAGGGACAGCAGAGCGCTTGCTGTTTTAGCTGTGGTCTCTGCATGGATAAGAAATGGACTAAGAGAAAAAATACTTTAGTTCTGATGTGGCAAAAAATGAAAATATGCTTTATTTTCCTTTTGTGAAGGGAAGGGGGCAAATCTTCCATTAAAATACTACCTGTGTGGCCTGCCTCTGGCACACAGCACCTGGAGAGCAGCCCGCAAGCCGGGTGCCCTGCTGTTCCCTCAATTTCCCAGCATTTCTAGTCCTTCGCTGCCTTCCTAAGTGCTCCCAGCAACTTGGTACCAGTTACCAGTTGTCAGTCACCCAGTTTTGCAGTTACAGCGCTACTAAGCCCTTTAATTCCTTCAAAAGAGAAACAAGTTAATGCTTGATGCCTGTCTGCCCTTGCACTGCTACAGTTGCCTAGCAGCCAGTGGGAGGCACAGAGAGGAGCAAATTCGCCCTTAGTTGAATCATCTGTGAAAAGAAAGGCAAAGACAGTTATTACTGGTTAGATTCGCTAACATTTTTTTCTTTCTTCCCTCTTTTATGCACATGTGCACGCACAAACACACAGTTACCTGCCTCTGTTCAACAGTTTCTTTCTTCCAGTTTCCCGTAAGCTTTAAAATGGAGCCTTCTGTGCTCAGACAGCACTTACTGTTAACAGGTTAATGCCAGACAAAATAGTAACCAAAGCTGGCGACTGTGCAGCCCCAGTGCGTCTCATCACAAACATGTTGCATAAAAATGTTTTAAAGGCTTTTGAAAGAGCGGTGTTGGTTAGGCCCGTCAGTTGACAAGATTGTGGTTTTGCACATCAGTCTCATGTTAAAGCTTTCCATTTTTGGTTGCGGGGTGCTTAATGCTTTGAACAGCTTTTCTGTCAGGCCTCTGACATAGCCTGGCCATGTTGAATCTTACTGCGGTAGTTTAAGGCATCTCGGCCTTGAGCCCAAGGCATCGTAGCCTCTTCTTTCATCAGATGTAGCAAAAGGCGATGGGTGCCCAGGCCCCGGTCACACTGATGTGGAACAGTGAACTGTGAGCAGGGGTTGCTCCAGGGAATGAAAACACCTGGAAAAGCTGAAAGGAGTCTGGGGACAGGCAGCAAAGGGCAATAGCATCCGTTAAACTGCCACAGCACCTTTGCTGCATGAGAAGGATGGAGGCACAGGCCTCTAAGAGAGGATGTGAAATAGCTGAGCCTAACAGTGCTCTGCATGGGTACCCAGCAGCCTTCTTGGCATTCCTCTTGATAGGTGCTCTGGAAGCACTCTCCACAGTGAGCTGTTTATCTTGTTTCCCAAATTTGTCTCATATCCATCTTTCTCTCTTTAGAAATAGAGCAATCCTGGGCAGAAGGGATCTGTGGCACCAACCTTTGAAATAACAGGAGACCCCCAAGAGAGACCACCACGCGGTGGAGCAGCTCCTGCCATTCTCCTGCAACCCCTTTTGTTCTCTTTCCCACTTTGTCCTCTCCTCTTGCCTCAGAAGAGCTGCGCACAGGCTTGTCCTGCAAGTCTGTGGGCAGGAGTCAAATATACCTTCAGCATTTCAGCCTAACGAAGGCAAGCCCAGTCTGTACTGGGCTTTTGTGTACCAAGGGGTTATTTGTGGAATCGCTTCAATTTTGTTCCAGAGGGGCTTCTATGCATTTAAATAGAGGAAGAAAGAACATCTGCAAGTCTGCTGTAGGCACATGGCTGAGCTCAGTGCTTATGGTGCTGAGGTTGTGAGTGCTGAGTAATGTACTGTTCTGAAGCAGGGGCTGTCCCCGCAATGATACCTCTGTGAAGAGCTCGGTGCAGTGGGATTCTCCCATCCCAGAGCACCTCTATTTCTCACCGAGACCTCTGACTTCAGTGCAAATGAATAATGCAAAACAGCAAAGCTGCTGGGTGTAGCAGTCAAATGTTAGCCACTGTTTCATGTGTCATTTTATCTTTCATATTAAGACAGGCCATAAACCTGGGAGAGAAGGAGCAAGTATATGATTTATATGAAGAAATACATTAGATAGTGTGTGGATTTTCTTTTAAAAAGGATAATTGTGTTAATTTGCTTGAGAGACTATTATCTCAATGGGATTGATTTGTTTAATTAAGTAGGGATGCCTGCAGGTTAAATAGTGAGTATAAATAGGAGAACAAGGGGGAATGCATCATTAGTGTTTGTGTTGCAGAAGGACTGACTCATATGTAAATGTTGGGCTGCAAGACTGCCAGGCTAACCTAGTTCTGCTGTGGTTTCTAGATACAGAATCTCTTACTGCTGTATATAACATGAGGCTCATGCTCTTAGAAATAAGGTGATGAAAAATGTGCATTGTAATTTTAGTGATAAAAATACCTTAGTTCAGTTGTAAATGCTTTGTATATGAGCATTGCTGAGGCATAATGTCTGAGGAAGCTAGAGTGTGCCTCCCCCCTCCAATGGCAGTTCCCTGATGCAGCCCAGCAGCTTTTGCAGTATGTCAGCACTCTCCTGAAGAAAAGTAAGTGAAGTTGCTTGTTCCAAAAACTGCAAACTTTGCTTTTGAACAAGCAGAGTAATGTCTTCAAGTCCTCTAACTTGGATCTAGCATTCCGAGATTGAAGCCCCACATCAAACATGGCCTGTTGTTCCCAATCTTCTCTGCCTTGCTGTGCAGAATTTCATTTTCAGAGGACTAGGTACATTAATGGACCAGTTCTGCAACCCAGGTGTGCCCTTTGCACACCTGCCATTTGGGAAGGCAGTACCCGATACTTTTGTTCTTTGTCCTAAGGTTAACAATGAATTTGGAAGTCCCATGGGGAAGTTTTGAGCCTACTTTGTTAGTGTTTCTTCCTGCACCTTTAAAAATCTTAATCCTGAAAATACAAAGAGAAAGGGAAGGTGTTTCTGATATTTTCCCTATCTGAAGTAGCTTAATGTTCTCATTATGAGCTGATGATCATCTTCATAGCTTGTGGCAAAAGATACTGCAAACTCTGCACTGAATTAAAATAAAGAACAGAATACCACTATGGAACCAAACCAACCAGTCAGCCAGTTGTTTCCTTTTAGCAGCTTTTAGTGCATTTCAAAGATGCCCTTGTTTTTGCATTAAGAAATTGTATGTGTATAGAAGCACTGTTGTCTCTTTTACAGTTCTTTTTGTATATTCCTGATACTTTGTCCATTTGCTGTTAATTGTTTCAAAATTTCTTGTCTCTTTCAGCATGGAAATCTTTCTTCATCCTATTCAAGTTTTCATTTTCTGAACCTTCTACTATATCTGCCGTTTCTTCTTAAGATCAAATGATAAGGACTGAATGCAGTGTTATTATGGAGAAATCCTACTCATTTATACTGTGGTATAACAGTTGTTAGTATTATCCTTTATAGAATCATGTGAATGTTTTCATCTTTAAAATGGGAAAAAAAAAAGACTGTTTCTAAACTGCTGCACATAGCTGCACAGTTAGTACTGCTTAACAGTTTCAGCATTAATTTGCTGAAACTTTGATTTTAATATTAAGTTGCTACAAAATTATTAAACCCAACAATGAATCTTGAGTAGCTCGTATTGTTCTTTTAAGTGCATGTTGCTTTCTGTTGATCTACAGTAGATTTAATTTGCCCCTTGGCGTGGCCTTGTGTGGTTCCTGTGGATTTCTTTCCATTTGTCTCTGATTTTGACCAACTGTAAATGACGTTGTGTTCTGTGGATTTTAGTTGATGAGATTTTCAGAGAAGAGGGGAAAGAGGAGGTATTGCCCTAATCCCTTTTCAGTTCATTCAAGAATATATGAAACATTGCTCTGCTACATATAGACCTAACATGTCCCTCCCTTAATCTTCTCTTTTCTTGACTTACTGAAAGCTAATCCTCTTGTTCTCATGTATTTTCTGTTTCTCTCTGCTAGTCTCAAATCTACATAAACGTTCTCCCTAATAAAACTCATTTTTTTCTTAGTAGCCTTTCAAAAGGATTTTGTCAAATACTGTTTGCAAGTCAGGTTCACAGCCTTTTTAAATCCCTATTTTTGTTAACAAGTCTGGAGTAATTTTGAGCAACAAAGCAAAAAGCATGGAAGTGTACCTCTGTTGGAGAAGCCAGGCTTGGAAAATTTTATCTTGTTCAGAAGTATTTGAATTCTAGACATCAAGGCTACATCTGTTCCATGTTTAGGACACTACTGCTTAACCCTTTGTTTGCATAGCTCTTTGTTATATCCTTACCTTCATATATGATTAGGGTGTTTTGAATGCACTGAACTGCTTTCCCCCCACTTTCAAACTGTTTCCAGCTACGGTAATTGTTCGGCCTTATTTCTCTACCTGAAGGAGAGTTGTGGTTTATTTGTTGTTGTTGCTGTTTTGTTCTGCTAGCAGGTCCTTCAACTTTTCCTTCCTGTCTTTCTTCTAAGAAAATTCCCATTTTACATTCTTCATCTGAAGCTAGAACACCTGTCTCCCTTATAGGTCCCCTTTGCAAGTGTTCGGCCCCTGGAAGAAGTGTTAGACTCTGGCATGAGGGCACTCCATGTTGTTGCCCACTCAGTGCTATTACTCCGTTTGCAAGGAAGGCCTTGACTCTTTTGAGGTTTAACATAGACACTGTTTTCCCTATTGTAACAGTATTTTGAGGGACTAACATTGTTCCTCTCCCCTAGAATGCATAAATATATGTTTCTCTCCTATAAAGTGTGGTTCACTACGCTTTTGACTATGATTAAGTTTCCTGAGTAATGCCAGGGAGCTTTTTCACCTCCTCAGCATGAGTGATCTCCCAACATCTGTGTTTGTTATGAGATGTTTTATTTCCATTTATATTATCCTGTTGTTTGGGTTGGTGTAAGATGGCAATAGCTAAGGATGATTCGAGTTTTGTTGAAGGTAACATAACATAAAACACTCGAAGGATATCTTGAATTTCTTTGAAACGCATGAACTAAGTTACAAAAATTTTTCCTCACAAAACACAGTTTCTAATGAAATTTGAGTACATTTTGGGTAGAGAGCTTAATTCATGTTGATCAATATTAATGCTGCCTTGAAACCACTGTCGGTATATTCTTCTTAGGAAGTGAGAGGGGCAAAGGAACACAGAGGAGGGAGATGGACCATGTTGGTGTAATTGAAGATTGTCTAATACTGTGTGATTAAATTCGGAAATTATGAAGTACCATTATTTTTATAATGAATGTATTTAATGTGTTCAAAAATGCACTCAGAGACATGCTAAAAAGATATTTTTCCTGTGGATCCTATTTCTAAATTACAAATCCCTTCCACAAGGAAGATGGAGTACGCTTTTCTACAGGCTTATAAGAATTTGAATATTTCTTCAAAACTCAACTGATGGTTAACTAGGTGCTTTACTCTTGAATGTCGTCTTGAAACAGGAAAAAATGTCATTGTAATTGGTGTATTTGAAGGTGATTAAGATAAGCAAGGTAAGGAAAATTGATTATGATAAAATGGTATTCCAGCAGAAGTCTGTTTAAAGTGGAAATCAGTATTTCTCTTAGAGTGAAGCCTTACAGGTGGTGAAAACCGAAAAATGCAGTTGGATGGAAAAATAGGAGGCACCTCTTGGAAGGAAGAGACCTATGCAACAAGTGGGAAAGGGGCCCTGGGGCAGATTAGGGAGCACATTGTTTGGGGTTTAGTTTAGAAAAGCCTTCCAGAATATGGGACAGTGTAAATGGCCATCAGGAATGCAAATGTAAAACTGAAAAAGACATTGAGTAGAGGAAAAAAAATTCAGGGTGCAAAGATAGTTTGGAAGAGGTTTGAGGAGACTGCCTATGGATTTGAATGTAACAAAGGCTCTGTGTTGGTACTCTTGAAGTAAGCCATGCAAAGTCCCTTTATTTTACTGGAGAAATGTCATTCCTCTGGTATTGCAGAAAGCCACATCTTCAAGTACAGCTGAGTTTGACTTGCTGTTTCTTTACGTTGTCAGCCTTGAATCATGTTCCTATTGGATACAGGCTTATCTTAAAGGTCATTTAAGATGCCACCAAGGATGGTATTCTTTAAGAAAATTTTCCACGTGATCCTAAAATTAAACTTTTGAAACGGATTTTTTTTTTTCTTTATTATTTTGGGAGAATTTTAATTCCCTGCCCCACACCCTCTCACCCTCCATTTCTTTCACTACAGTGCAGAACATAGGTTTCCTGAAAGGCTGACTTTTAAGAGTCATAAGAAATTTGTGCATGTTTTAAATAACTTTTCACATTGAGTTTCTAGAGACTTTTGTCCCTTCATTTACAGAAATGTCAGAGAAATTTGTGTTAGCCTAAGATTTTACAAGAAAGATATTTTAAAAATGTATGCTTTTCCTTCACCCCTTTTGCCGTTCTGTGCCAAGTTGTGTCTTTTCCCTTCCCTTGGGTACTTTTGTCTAATGCTGCTTGTCCCCCTGAGTTTAGATTGGGATAGACAGGCATGTCTGCTTCCATCAGCCAGCTGTTACACTCCTGTGTGTGTATGGATTTATGTTTGCAATAAACCAATGTGGTTATCGTGCCTGATTCGCAGACATTTGAGAAGCTTCTTAGCAGTACATAATATTCTGTGCAAGGAGAGCTTGTTACAGTTCGGAAGGGCTAGTTCATAAACTAAGATGAAGAAGCTTTATACAAGAAAACTCTCCTTTGCATCTATTTGTTTTGAGTGATGAGTGAAGAAAATCATGTTTTTGTTTTTTTTTTTTTACTTTTAATTCTGTCAATTCCTGTTATGCTCACAAACAAGAAAGATGTGAATAGAATTTACAAGATTATTACAAGATTATGCAATGGTCCTATATCTGTGAGCAGTTCAGTGAAAAAAAAAAGTCACTGTTACTTGTACTGTCACTTAAATGCGGTATGAGAGAGACACTTCCCTCCCCTGCTTCCTGCCTCCTTTTATGTTCTTTGCAATATGAATATACTAACATCTATTTGAAAGTTATTTTTGTCACCTAGGCCTTCTCCTTCACATCTAGCTCAGAAGCAATGAGTACATCTCAAGGAAGAGCAAAGCTCGTATTCAGAGGAGTGCAAAAGCAGGAACAATTGTGTGTCTGAAAAGATGGTGGCATCCATTTGGTTTTTAACTCAGCTGTAAGGTGTTTTGTAGTCACTTTTTTTTTTTTTTCCCTTCCAGATCCAAAAGATAATTTCCTAGGAGATAATAGTTAATAGATGCAAATACTGTATGAATTATACCCACGTCAGTCACCTTCTGCTACAGCAAAGGAATAAAAAGAAAATGGGTACAGGTCCTTGTTCTGCAGGGTGCTGAGGCCCTGAGGCAAACAAACCAAATGGATAGATGCAAGAGAAACGAAATTCACTTTTTCTCCTTCAGCTCTTCAGCACTTCTGGTTTTGCATAGATGTGATGGAACTGTTGTTTTTGAGTGTTAAATAATATACATACTTATATAAGAAGAAGCCCTATCTCTTTTTTGTGGGAGTGGTACTGTGTGTTAAGATTTTTTTCAGACATATGACAGCAGCTTTAAGGGCTGCTGAGATTCCTACAAAAACTCCTTCTTATAGTGGCATCCAGGGAAAGTGCTCAGGTGCTTGGTGTCCTGGATGTGCTAGCGGTGCAGTGGGGACTCTTGCAACGCGCTGCTCAGCTTTGGCTACGCCTTGGTATGTTCAGAGCTCCTTCCAGTGCGGTGGTTCCTACTGGGTGGTTGGTGTGGGCGGGCAGGTTTACCTGCTTGGGCACAGGGTGTGTTGAGGGGTTTTCAGGTGGGTGGGTGGGTTTTGTTTGTTCTAGCACAGAGTAAAATTCCAGGGGTGGCTCTCTCCTGGCTCTCCAGCACAACCACAGCAAGGTATTGCATCTTTGATGTTTGCTTTGCAGAAACTTCTGCCTTCTCTGCATTCAGTACTCTTGCACCTGCCTTGTCACAGCCTGCTTCCTCGATACCTTAAGGGCCTTGTAACTTGTCTCCATTAGCAACGTGTTTCTGTAACTGCCTATGGATAAAGCCAAATGCCAGTGGAATTTATGGAGCAAACTGCAAGACAGAAGTATTAACAATGCGATGCTTGAAATGATAGTCAGGTATAGTTGTCCCAAGCTTCTGACCTGAACAGGTGGCTTCCTTAGGCTTCATTTACAATGAGTAGAGACAGGGGAGCCCTTCTTTAGGGCAGCCCAGCAGCAGCTTAACTTTAGTGCTTGCTCGCTCTTTGGAGCATCTTTCTCTTTACATTGGCTCTACAGGAAACCTGGAGCCAAGCTGGCAGTGGGGTCAGTGGCACCCTCTTCCCAGGGTTGTCAGGTGGGAAATCCTCAGAAAGAAATACTGAAGGTACCGTTTCAAAGCTCTGGTGAAAAAGTTTGCCCAGTGCATAATTCTTTTTACAACAAAGAAATAAATACCCGAGAAGGAATGCTTACATCTTCAAGCAATGTGTCCCTGCATTCCTTGCTTCTGTAAATGCAGCTGACCACTGTGAGTACATAATGATACAAGATCTATAGCTATCCACTGTTAAAAGCAAAATGCAAAGTAGAACTACTCTTAGTCAAATGGGCTGCAGAAGGTAATGCATCATTTTTTGTACTTCTTTCAGATAAGTGCTAACTAGTGTATGAACATCTGTGTGCAAAAAAATCCTTCTCCGGTGCTAACAGCTTCTGATAGACATTTCCTACAATGTAAGAAACTGATTCCAAACATTCTGTTAAATAAATGCTTAAAATGTTCTTTAAAGTTTTTCTTAAATGACAAATTGGAGAGCAGGGGAGCGTTTGAGACAGTATATGAGAGTTTGACACAACCTTATGAATTTCAAAAGATGGAAAATTTTGTATCTGGAATGAGAAACTGCTGCTAACATGGACAAAATGTGTTTTGTTTCTATTTTTAAAATTGAATGAAAAATTGCTATAGGGATTTTCCCCTATAAAGTTATATTTTTTTTAGTAAAGATGTAACATCTTGGGCATGGCTGAGCAGCTAGCTGATGGAGATCTGTAGTCTGTAAGAGGCTCTTCTCATCTGGAATGATTGAGAAAAATAATGTGGTGAAATTGTACGCAATTCTCTTTACTGAATATGCATATCTGCTCTTTAATGCTGAGGTTGATTATTTATCACAGACTTTACAGCAGTAGTAAGAAAAGTCATAGATTTATCACAAGAGATGGAAAAAGAAAGGATCTATTTTTTGGGGGAAGGTTGGTTCTTGTTTTTGTTTTTGTACTTGTGTGTGTTTATTGTCAGTTGAGGACTGTGCAGTGTGGTCCTCAGATTCTCCAGACAGAATCTAGCTGCAAACCTGAGGCCTCTGCTTAAGAAGTTTCTGTTTGTGCAGACTTGGTGACCTGCTCTGGAATGAGAGAGCCTTTGGCACCTTACTTGCATGTGACCTGCTTATGTGCAATAGTTTCTCCCACATGCACACTTTGCTATTTCTCTGCTCCGTTCCCCCTGTTCACCTCTCATCCTGCTCTACTACAGGTAGTAAATGGGTTCTGTCTGAGCAGATCCCAGCATTTCCCCTTAGAGCTCTGGGTCAACTTCTCTGAAATCAGTAGAAATGGATTTGCTGAGCGTCTGAAGCAGATTTCTATCTCTAGTAATCTTTTATTGGTTTTGAGGGTGTGCAGAACATGCTTAATTTTATACTTTGATGGAATAAGTAATTTAAATTACTGCTGAAATTAAAAGTGTTTATATCGTAGAAAATGTGCTCATGTATTTATTAAAAAGAACTGTTCTAGAGGGTTCTTTAACGCTAACGGTACTTGTCACAAGAACATTTCTTTTTAAATTGAATCATATGCTTTGTTTCAGAATGCATATAGCATGATCATCATTCATTTGTACCATTTGTATCTTGTTTAATTATGTAAGTTAACAAATCACTCCAAACCACTCCAATCCAAATCCACTACCTTCTCTTTGTTTGCATTAGAAATTGCATCATGAACAATGTTGTCATTGGACTGCCCACTGCTGAAGCAAGAGCTGTAAATAAAGTGGTTTCTAATTGAAATACAGGAGAACCACAGAACCACTATAATTAATGTGCTCTGTTCCCTCTGTCTGTCTATCTCTCTCAATTTCCATGTATCTTCCTCCAGGCTTGTGGTATCCTTAAATAGTCACTTGCTACTGCCCCACGCAGCAGTGTGCTGCTCCCACCCTCCCTTCAACATCCATAGGCTTCTGCTGATCTTCCTCTCTCTGACTTGCTCAGTATTTTAGTACACTTTTCTGAGCAATTGGACAGTATTAGGAAGCATACCTGAGTGCCTTTTTTTCTCTCTCTCCCCCCTTCTCCCCCCTTCTCCCCCCTTCTCCCCCCTTCTCCCCCCTTCTCCCCCCTTCTCCCCCCTTCTCCCC
>JAYECN010437892.1:0-22406 GCA_035222435.1 Microcambeva ribeirae | reverse complement strand
CCCCCCCCCCCCCCCCCCCCCCCCCCCCCCCCCCCCCCCCCCCCCCCCCCCCCCCCCCCCCCCCCCCCGCAGCGAAAAGCAGGTACGGCAAGTATGGTTTGCCTCAGTTTCTTCTTTGAACTTAGAGAAAATTGGTCTCCACCTAGGTGAGCAAGAGCCAGCTGCCTTCTTGCATATGCACATGCATGTCTAGTCCTGTAGACTGGGCAGAAACTGAGTTGATGCACTGAGCAAATATAATTTAAATAACAGGTTTAATTACAGACTTATAACTGGATTGTCAGGTTTGTGACAAATGTGTAGTAATTTCCACTGCACTTCATAGAGTCAGCAAATGTTGATCAACAGGTATTGCCTACTCTGTCATTCTAAAGTTTTGATTTAAAATGTCCGTGATAAACCAGTCTTAAGAACAAAATAATGTATTCATTAGGTTCTTAAAGTTTATTCATTTTACCAGTTTGATTCTTTTCTCAGGATATTTCAGTAGCAATATACTTCGCAAAATGAATAATCTAAAAAGATAATATATATTTTAAAAGCCAATGCTGTTGAGTACAGAAAAAAGAATTAGAGAAATTAGCAGCTCTTGTACAAACTGGGAACTAGTGTGTGGTGACAGTTGTTTTCCAGGATATCATTAGGACAAAAAATAATCAAATCCCATTCAGGGGATAAATCTTCAAACTGTGCTGAAGGCTTTGAACTCTACATTTTTTTTCCATTAAATCCACCAGAGCTGTATCCCCATTGCATTTGAAAATCTTCCCTTTGTGTTTATAGCATGAATGAAGCCCCTTATATCAAAATTACTTTTCCTTGGTTAACAGAGAGTAATCTTATTAATGCAAAATAGTAGGAAATTGCACAGCACTTTTAGAAGCTATTTTCTATACATTAATTTGTTTTCAGTCTGTGGTGAATTTCAGTTTTCAGTCTGCAGTGAATGCACAAAGTGGGAATTAAATTTTAGAAAGAAGATTTTTTTCCCCTTTAAAACGTATTTTATGCCTTTTTATAAGATGATCTGTGGAGAAAGCAAGCACACATTTTATACTCAGGAGAATTTTCATCTGCTTAAAAGATAGATGAAAGTGAGGCTATTTGTGGCAAGTATTAGTTTAAAAATTATTTTAAAAGCAATTAAGAAAAACTTATTCAATCTTCTTTTTGTTTTTCCCATTATCTTTTGCTTTTCCATCAGACTCCAATAAACACCCTCCATATACTTGACTGTTTATCTGTTACTCTTAGAATTAGAAAGAAATAAATTGTTCTAAAAAACGTTTTTAAATTTAAAATCTCTTCATTTTATTGTTGTCCCTTATAATTCAGGCATACTTAACTTGTTCTCATCAGGAGTTAGGGCCCCTTTGATTCTTCTTTCCTCTACCCCTCCCCTAAACCTTTGCAGTATTTCAGCCAAATACATAGACAAAAGTACTACAGAGGAGTTAGATGTTTATGCTGCAGTATTTAGATTGAAGAAATGATTTGCATTTGATCACTCAATTTTGATGCCTCTCTTGTCAAATCTGATGCTCCAAGCACCACCTTGATCTCTTCACTTTGAGAAGTTAATTTTGTGTTGTCTCCCTGAATTTTTTGTTGTGCATGATCAGTAGAAAACAAAATGGCTAGTTCCCTGTGTTTCTGAACTGATCTGTAGCTTCTATTTTTCAAAACCATTTGCTGAGAGAATATGCTACCATGTGTTAATTCTTTCATCTTTTTTGGCACAGTTTGTGTCTACCTTGCCAACCTCAGTCATACTTGAAAAGGTAACTTTTGCTTTTACTTTTCCAGTTATGTTTGTCAAGACCTGTGTAATAACTGCATAGAAACTAACGCACATTTCTCTTCCATTTATGTATGAGAGGTTTTAGCTTTCCTATTCACAACATGAAGCTAAGCGATTCTCCTATGCAGCTTTTGAGTAAAGAGCCAGATGCAAGACCGTCATGGGCCCTATTTAATATGTGCTGTGCCAGGGAATGCAGATGGAAGGTCTGTGCAGTCTCCTAGCCTGGTTCCCTTATTTTTACACCTTTCCACCAGAAAATTCCAACCCTCATAAGGCGTCTTGACATCCATGACTGAAAAATTGTACGTATTCCTACAATGCATTGGTTGTGGTCATCCCCTACCCCAGGCTCCTGAAGAAACCACCAGAGAATATTTATTCCGTGTCTGCCCTGTGTGAAAGTGAGGTTTGAACTTTGCCTCATGCAAAAATACGCTGTGAACTCATCCTTAGGCTTCACGGCTGTGTCACCATAATTGCTTCTCCTTAGTGCAATGTAACCTTGACTCCACAAACAGGGACTCCCTCGTGTTCCCTTCTTCTCAGGATGCCTCCAGAGGGAGAATTTGAAGTTTATGCAACTGTACCTCAGGAAGAAGGGAATGATACACGTTCCTTCTAGGCCACTTGTTTCTCCTTAAGGTGTTAATCAAAAGATGCCTTGAAACCAGAAGACTTAGGGGATGATGCTGTAGAGGCTGTAATGACTTCTTGGACTAGAAGAAGAGATCTTTAGGGAGTCTCAGCAGAACTACTTGTGCTACTTTTTCAGCCAAGTAACAATCATGTTCCTCAAATGGTGAAGAAAGTTCTTGCTTCCATTAAATGGACCAATGTTCTTGTTTTGGTATTTACCCCAATGCTATCAGATGCTATTGTTCATCCAGAAGCACATGAAGGCAAGGCGAGCTGATGAAGTTAAGAGTTGCGTGTACTAGCACATGGCTTTGTCCATAGTTATCTAAGAGGTACTTAAAGGCTGAACTTTTCTAATCAGTGCTATCCCAGTAAGGTTATGTTCCCTCAAACATCACATATTAAATTGGTTATACACCATGTCATTTTAAAAATTTGCAGTTGCTAGTTGGTTTATATGGACACGCAGCCTGCCAATTCAGCAATTTCCATCCCAAAATAACAGATCCCAAAAAACCCCCAAGTCCCACAGTTGACTGTTTTATATTATAATGAGTCAGCTGCAAATCTATGCAACCACTAATTTCAGCCCATTTGTCCAAAGGGACAAGTAAAAACATGCAATTTTCTAGCAATTACAATCAGTGAAGAACTCTAGGTGGGAATGGTCGGCAGAAGTATCAAGAAAGAATGTGGAGCAGGAAACATTTTCTGCTGAGTTAAATATAAATATATGTATATATACACATACACATATATATATTTCCAGTAAACCCAGGTTAAATAACAAACACAGGCATCATCTGCCAGATTGAGGAGACAAAAAAAAAAAAAAAAAAGAAAAAAAGGTCTGGTGAAGTCAATGATGTTGCAGGAGGTTTGCAACTGAGTGCATGCTTAAGTGAATGAACACTGGCCAGTGGGGCAAACTTTATGATGTCTCTAGTTCCAAATTGATAAAGGATTTTGTTGGCAGCTCTTTGATGGGTGATTACTTCAGATGTAAACCAGGCAGGCCTGTTTGTGTCATATATGTGATATTTTATTATTGAACCGCACATGGACTAACAAAGAACAGTGATAGGAATAACAAATGTATGTTCATATCTCAAAGCAAGAAAAAGTAAGGAGGCAGCCCTCCTAGCTAAATAATATCAGTGAACACTTCAGATATCTCATTTATGTCTTGGGCTTAGTTACGACTTAGAGAAGTTAGTCTAACTTCTGTCGTGCAGCTTGCTGACCTCTTCACATCACCCTGATAGGGATACCTTGCATTGATCACTTGCAATCCACTGCATTGTAGCGTTGCAGTCATTTCCTTGTGACTGAAACATTAAAAAGTATGAGGCAAATTGACAGTAAGAAATAGTGTTCTCAGAGTTCTGGTATAAGGAGACAAACAGACGTCAAACCATGCAGTAAGGCTTTTGGGGAACAGAGAGCAAAATCTCATCCTGATTTCCTTCCCTGTTGTCACTATGAAGGTCATCAGGAACTCAGATATCCTTTCTGATGGCACTGAACCAATGAGGATCTGACAGTCACCGCAGGAGCCAGCTTTTATCAGTCCAGTCACTTATGACCATAATCATGTGTGTGTCGTTTTCAGGTGATATACAGAGCCTGGTACTTGCATATTATTTCTATTAATGATGCATAGTTAAGCCCAGAGCAATAATGTAATGAGACGAATCCAATAGAGTTCATTTGTGGGGACTGTGAAAGGAACATCTTTAACAGACCTTGGATTTAATGAGAATATGTTGTTGATTAAATTAGATCCACAACGGCATAAGCAGTAAGACTGAATTTCCAAAATGTACTCTGATTGAGCTACTATTTTAGATTCAGCCTGTAGGGTTAGAAATGGGGTAAAGGCATATCCATAAACAGTGTTTTCATGGCATTGTTACTAATTAGTATAATTATATCCCAATGTCATTTGCTTAATTTATGATTTGGCAGCATGGCTGAAAGTAGGGGCTTTTTTCTTGCCTTTTCTGTTTAGAATTTGGTTATTAGGATGAGGTCGTTAGTTTACAATTAAGTCATTTCATTTCCTGTAGCACTAATATTAATGGAACACTTCATCACCAGAGCCCATATCTTGCCTCTCTGGTAAATAGCAGGAGGAACTCCTATGGGCTTTAGCTTCCCACTCCATCATTAAAGCTGCAGGAGGAATTTCTTACGTGTGTTACACGAGACAATGAGGCAATGTCATATGAAGTCATTTCTGTACTCATATTCCCATCCTCATGCCTCCAGTGGGCTCTTTGGATCTTCCCCCCCCATCCTCCTGCCAGCACAACCCATCAGGTCAGATGTGCAAGAAAGTTTTCCTTTGTGGAGGAGGAAAAAAATGTGAAACCTAACTTTAATCATGAAGTTTTACCAACTCATCAGCCCCAAGCATGCAATCCTCAGGTATGTGTTTGACCACAGTCAAACATCAGATTCCTCTGCTGAAGATCGTTTCTCCCTGCTCTGAATCAGAGAGAAGGGGGCAGCAGTAGTCCTCTTGCTATCTTGCTATCACCACCTTTTTTTTTTTTTTTTTTTGAGGTAAAAATGATTAATGAGCCTAAAGAGGAACAAAACAGGTTGGAGAGTTTCTTTTCTTTTTTCCCCACCTGTATTAAGAAAGATTGGCTCTGTGTTTTTTATTATGTGCCCCAGCATGATCCAGTGTAAGGATGCGGCTCTGTGCTGCTGCTGTTACCCTCTAGCGGCTGCTCTGCCGGAGGGAGGAGTGTGGCTGCTTAGCAGCAGAAGTCTTTTCGGAGCAGGCCAAGTCCCTTCCTTTTGGATCTGAGCACTAACATTTGATTCACATTCTGAGGTTTAGCATACAAGTTTATAAGCGATTGCTCGTGTTGTTTTTTTAAGACTGCATTTTTCCGGTCATATGGTCATATCCTTGCATGGGTTTTCTTTTCTTTTTGTTTTTTTCCTCCTGAAGCTAAATGGCCTCCGGCTCCATCCTGCTGCTACAGAGGGTATGCTTCCCCCTTACGGTCTTTTCTGCCGGAGGTGTATGCTCAGAGCGCAAGGCACGCTGCTACCATAACACTTGAGATTTCACTTCCATTTGCCCTAGCTGTGTCTTTTGTCCTTTTAGGTCATTTTAGATATGTTAGTTTTGAAAGAATCCTGAATGCGTTTGCCGGTTTCTAGTACTGTGTGTCGTAGGTGCGCGCGGGGATATGTGTTCCTGCATGTCGAGGTGGCCCTTCTGAGCTGGGCGTATGTGTCACTGACAAACCCCCTCTGCCCCTTCGCGAGCCGACAGCCTGGGCGGCTGCGGGACACGCGGCGACCACGTGAGGATGTGTCAGCGCTGCCTCCTGCCGGGCCTGGCCTCCTTCCAGCCTCCTTGCTTGCCCAGTGGCCTCAGAGGAGGCCGCACGGTCAAGAGATCCTCCGCGCAACTAAGCGTGTTCCCCGATGGCTGTGGTGCGGGGGGCACAGCAGCCGGCAGGGCTGTGAAAGTTGTTAACCGGAGACCCGGGGGTGAGTCTGCTCCTGGCCTCCTTTCATCCGAGCCACATTCCAGCCTCCTACGTTCATCTCGGACGGCTTCCAGGAGCCTTCCCGGGAGAAACAGCTGCCTCATGCTTGAGAGAGGAAACATTGAAAGCCCTTGAGGTTTTAGATTTGTGGGATTGATGCAGTTTCTCTCCTTTGGCCAACACAAACGGTGTTTAACTCATCTCTTGCCACACTCGGTGGCTGAAGAATTACTCCATAATTTTTTTTTTACTTTTTTTTTGCCTAAGGAATACAGTGGTCTCTTGACTACAGCGCAAAGCACTGCACTTTGTAGGTTCTTAAAGGTCTTAAGAGCAAACAGCTGCTTGGTATTCATTCGTATAACTTAACCGCTGTGTTTTGAAAAGACATACTGAGAAAGAGATGGCAGTGATGTGATACTGGCACTTGGGCCAAGCTTTTCAAACCCAAGGTACCCTAAGCTTATGCACCTAAAGGTGACCATTTAATGGGATTTTTGAAAGTACTCACTGATGGTCAGCAAGATTGGTGTCATTTAGCAAATTCCATTTATTTTCCCCTTTGAGACCCTAAATCACTTCAAAAAATAAGTAAAAGTTAAGTACAGAGCTTTCTTTCCTGTGCTGGCTGAAGTTCTTACTGTAGCGCCCTTTGGAAGGGCCAGTTTAAAAGTCCTCTGGAGTAGGGCCACCTCCTGGTGCCAGCAGAGAGAGCCAGCAGCCGCAGAGGAAACGGGCCGAGCCTCTGCACGTGCACGTGCACACGCACACGCACACGCCCGTTGGTGCATGTGCTTGTGTAAACAGGCAATCTCTGTGTTGAACCTGTAGGAGATTAATGCTGGGTTTTAGATGAAATGGGGGTAGTTTCAGGAGACTCAGACTTTGGCATTGCCTTTTTAAAAGTTATTAAAAGGTGGCAAAGATATGGAAGAAATAATGATTGCTGTTACATATGTGGGCTTTTTGCTATATAAGTAGGGCTGGTAAAGATGCCATTTAGACTCATTAGGAAAAAAAAAAAAAAAAAAAAGAAAAAGAAAAACAGCAAGCCTTGGTAACAAAAGAAGCCAGCGTTCCTGTAACAAAATGCATACAAAATACTTCTTTTCTCATATTCGTTTCTTGCAACTTGCTTATTTCATGCACTTGACAGCATTTTGAGGGTAGCTCTGATGATGGTTTTATCCCCTAGCATATCATTTAGGCAGTTGTCCGTGTGCTGCCTCGGTCACTGCTGCTATGTGTTCGTAGGAGTGCCAGCTGCATCCTTGGCACTTGCTGTGCCCTTGAGGATAGCAGCCTGAGCAATTGGTGGGGAAAAATGAACAATATTACACAACCTGTGCACAGATCAAAACTCAATATATTTTAATAAGCAGCATATCGCAAGTGAATCTCCCAGGTTCAGGTAAAGCAGGGCTTTGGGGGCAGCTTTGAGAAGAAGGGGTGAGATGGGAAGGAAAGCAAAAGACAAGGGAACGCTGAAAACCTGGCAGGCAGGAAGGCTGAGGCCAACTGGGGAAAAGGAGGGGTAAGAAGTTAAGATAAAGCTTAGCAAGGCAAAGATAAATTAGAAAGGCTCAGAATTACACTGGGCTTGGAAGGTGCTGGCGTCTGTTATGGTTTTGGAGGGAAGCCAATAGTGAGGTTAAGAAAGGGATGGGGGCAGAGGGAAGAAGAACGTTAGGTGCTCAAACTTTCAGGCCAGGAACATATGTTTATTTGGCAGCTCTTTGATTTGTGTCTTTGCATATCTGGAAGACCAAAAGGGAGGAATGAAGGCATGGGATACAACTGAGAGGCAGAGCAAAGAATTTAACTGTAAGATTGGAGATGAAAAGGTGGTTTTTGATGATACTGAGGAGGAAAGTTCTGTGATTTGGAAGTGATGTAGATGTGGCTAAGGAGGAAGAAATCAAACACCTCCAAATGTGGACTGAAGTGGGTGGTGTTGTCAGCAGCATCAGAAAAGTTTGGGGAGGATAGATAATGAGTTTGTTTTGGCCCTTCTCCATAAAAAAAAAAAAAAATTACAAAGAATGACAGAGTTTCTTGGATAGCTAATTCATATTTAAACAGTGATTTTTTTCATGGAATTGATACAATATTAACTCCCATCAACCAAAACAGTTGCCAGCTTATTTAAACCACTCCTCCATAAATTTCTAAAAGTCCTTATGTTTCATGCCATAGCTCTGTTGAAATAGTTGTTAGTGTTTGGATTTTATCTGCCTTTCACATGACGGTGGGGTAGCAGAAATGTATGTATTTGTAGAGAAAAATGTAATTGGAAGAACTGAGAAATTAGAAAGGAAATTAAGGCAATATGTTAGTATCTTAAAGTACTTCATTTGTGTGTGGACATGTACACACACTGTTTTTGAGTAGCTAGATTTCAAGATAGCCATGTCTCCATATCTGCCATATTTCCACGGACGTCAATATTTATCCCTCTCTTGCTGTCTTGCTCTCTCTCTCATTTTTTTTTCTCTCCCCCTCTCTTTTTTTTTTTTTTTTTTTTTGACTATCATAAGATTGAAGTACAAAAGAGAAACACATTTAGTTTTAATCTTAAGAGTAGGTCTCGTACAGTACTGAAAAAGCAAGGGTCTCTTTTCAGCAATACCAAAGGAATATCAACAAATGTAGTACCAGCTTGTGCCTAATTGGTAGTAATACTCTTTGATTCCTTCCCATAGTTCTCAGGAAAATACTCTTTTTCAGCTGCTAATGCTATAGCTACATGCAGTTCTTTATTCCAAGCACCTTTACCGGTAACATGGAAGTTACCAGTTGCAGTCTACACAGCAGTGAATGTCACTACCTTCTTTCAGGATTGACAAGGAAGTGTAATTTCTGTGGCAGCTGTCAGTTCCAGGGCAACCAGGAGAAGGAACCTCCTAATGAACCGTTATAGACTATCCAGCTGGGAGAGTCGTTTTGACAGACACGCATCAATATCATGGCAGTGCTGTGATTCAAACAGTAGACAGCATCAAAACGAGGAAATGCCATGGCATCGTGGAGGACGAGGAGATATCATGGCATTCACAGACCTAAAAAATAAAAGAAAAATAATGAATTACGCATCCCTCGCCCTCTCCATGCCTCCTTTTCGGCCTTCCCCTGCTCCCGAGGAGGGACGGTGCAGTCTGTGCCAGCTGTGCTGCTGCTTCTGGGGGAGATGGGGCAGCCTCACTTTTCCCTCCCTCTCCAAAAACACCCCCTTCAGATCCCAGGGAAAAGCCTGAGCGTATTTGCATCAATGAGGGTGCAGGGTAAGGGGTGGGATGGGAGGAAGAGGAGGCTCCTGCAGCATTTTGTGTTTCAGCTTCCACACAGAATAAAGTCCCCCAGGGACACATCTGGCCTGCCCAGCAAAGGCAGATCATTTAAGAAGCAGAGAGGTTATCACAGCAAAGAGAGTTGTATTCCCTGTGGGATACTCAGGAGAAACCGGTCTATTCTGTGCCAGAACAGATCTAAATTCATAAGCCATGTGGTGTCTTTTGTTTTATTTTAACATATAGATGAGCATACTGCTTCTTTACCATGCCTTGATGGCATTGCAAAGAGGATACAGTGCAGCTGAATTTAAAATGTTAAAAGCATTTGTAAAACTAATGCTTCCTCCGACTGGGAATTGGAGCGATTCCTGTAGTTTCTTGTTAGCTACCCAAGGACAGTTGTGGCTGGTTTGTGATAAGAGAAAATTATTCATGCAGCCTGCCTGGAATACAGATTGCATCCTGTATTTTTAAGCTACTAGAGGAAGACATCCATGTACGAGGCAGAAAGAAATAACAGTGTAAAAGTTTTAGTAAAGTCAACCCCTCCTCCCTCCCAGCAGATGTTTCCTTCTGCAACATCAGTTGATTTTCTTTCCTTGAGATTACTGTGTGCTATGGCCTTCTTGCAGCATTCATGATTATTATCCAAGAAAATTCAGCTGGGAGCCCCCCTGCCATTTGTAAACCAAGTATTATTTGCTAATCGAGGCATTTGATTTCACTTAGGGAAATCACAGTTTAATTTCCTGCTAAGTTGTCTATCAGGTTGGGGCAGGGGCAGTGTCGATGCGCTGCTGCTACTGTTGTTTTTTAACAGTTTGTCTGCCTTTGCTATACATAGAGTTTTAAGATGCCTGTTTCAAAGGTGTTTTGCTGTAGGAATGATTTGGGAAAAGGAGCTGATGTGGAGATTTTCCCCTTGAATGAGACTGTGTTGCAGCACCTCTTGCTGGCCACCCTTTGTAGGGTGCTGAGTAGGATCTGAGGCAGGATTTTCAAGCCCAGAGACCAAATACAAATGCCAGCTGTGGGGAAAAGCCCCGGAAGGTAAGAAGAGCTGCCATCCTCATTTCAGCCCCAACTTGCAAGTTACACAGATGGTGATCACTAAACAATTTTCTTTGTAGCACTTACTCTCAAAATCAGTGTCCTCTAGGACAGAACTGGGTCACTTAGAGATGCTTTTGCTCTCTTTCTTTGGAAGTCATGCTCAAAACGTACAAATGGGTCAAGAACATGGAAAAAAAAAAAAAAAAAAAAAAAAAAGGAGAGAAGTCCTGCAGGGAAGTATTTTCAGGGTTGAATCGAGATCTGCGCCAACATATGCAGAGAAGCAGGGCTCAAGGCGTGTAACCCCCGGGCGCAGAGCGCCCGCTGTCACAAGGAGAGGCTTCTGCACACCGACTCAGACAGATCCCTGCTTTCCACTTGGATGCTAACAAGAATCCAGGGGCATGCTAGGGTAGCCAGGAAAAATGGAAGCTGGATTGCTCGGTGCTCGCTGCTGATAAATGCGAAACCAGAGCATCTCCATTCATCTAATATTTCTTTACTAAGGCATTCAGCTGAAGAGGGAGCACAGCTTTCCTCCTGCTAAAAATAAACCAGCCCCAGCTCTCAAGTCTCCAGTTTGAAAGCAGCGCTCCATGGCCAAGCTGCTTTTGCTTGGCTGGAGCAGTAGCTCCCCATCCTGTTTCCTTTTCATTTTGATAAGGCTTACCTAAACTCATTTTTGGTTATTACAGCCATCCAAGCCTTTACATGAACATAGTCTTATTTAAAGAAAAGGACCACCTGAAATGGCCCTTATTCAAAATGGAAACTGTTTAACTTATATTGATTTCTTCTCTTTCTGGATTTCCAGGTGGACTTGTCAGATGAGCCCCAAACATTGTGCTAGAGGATATTTGGGAACCAGAGCTTACCTTGGACCTGCAAGGTCCAGGACCAGAGCTGACTGATTCGGTCATTGTTTTAGAGCAGTGTCTCTGAGCCACCTACCCTACCTCTAGCTGCCCCTCTGCATCACTCCGCTGTGATGGCCCTAACTGTTCAGCTCCATGTTGTCCCCCCATAGAAGTGACTCAACATCCAGCACTGTTCTAGAGCAGAGGCTTTAATGCCAGGAACTGCTGGTATCATGTGCAAGATACAGTGCTGGTGATTCCTGCATTTAGCTCATTCAGCCTATCCAATCTATGCTGGACCAGTACTAGGGCCCCCAGACATAGTCTGGTTGAGGAGGTATCTATTCCTAAGTTATGAGACACAGTTGTGAAACCAGAAATAGCTTCTCTTCGGCATTTTAATTGCAATGGCTGGTTAAATCCAAAGAGGATAGAGGAGGAGGAAGCCTGGAGGGAAAGCACCACATTGACCATCCTCCACCAGAATCCATCACGCCGTATGAAGAGGTGCCTGAACAAGAGAGGCTTCCATGGCCTGTTCTGTTGTGCTCATGTGCGCCATGCGCACCTGCATAAATGTACGCACACATACGCACCTGCACACCCTCACCTGATGTCATGGGATTTGTGATGTTTGCTCAGCTTCTTTACCTGCCCGTCAGCCCCTGCACACGTAGCAGGAATGCTGCTGGGGTGCAAAGTAACACCACGGTGGCAGCCGAGAGCTGTGAGCAGGGCTCCTCCTCTGCTGAAGCGAGCGCCATCGTGACTCCGGTGAGACGCCACCTCTCATCTACATCAGCCCTCCTGCGCCCCTTGGTCTGGGGTCTTCAGGAGAACGAAGGAGAAAGGAGGGCTTCAGGCTTCAGCAGAGGTGACGGCTCATTTCAGATCACTGTCTGAGTGGCCAGGTGTTACTGCAGTAGAAATGTCCAACCTCAACCACTCTGTGATTCTGCAAAATGTAACTAATATCCACTTCTGGCAGGGTAGTTCCCATTACTCAGAGGATACCTGAAAACATTGTGTATATTTAAAAGCAGGAGTTGCTTTAAAAAGAAAAACAGGGAAACGCAGCTTGCTTATAGAGTTTATATAACAAAGAGCATGAGCGCTAATGAGCAAAGTGAAGAGCACCTCAGAAAACATGCAGACACAGTGGAGAGTGTGTCTGAGTCCGTGCGAAATGAAGAAGAGGGAATACAGGTGTGAGGGAGAGCTTTCTGTCAGCGCAGTCTTGCCACAGTGCTTGGTGAAAAGGAGAAGCTGCTCTGAAATGCTGAAGCAGTCCGGACCCAAGCGCATTCATTCCAACTTGAGATCTCACGGAGCAGCCTGGAGTTGCTTTGCTCTAGCATCTTCCTGAGTGTCAGGAGCAGATCCTTCCTGCAGTCTTAAAACCGGCTCCGTCTCTCGCCGGCGGTGCCGTGGAGAAGCAGAAGGCTGTGCTTGGGCTCACTGAGCTGGAACCACATATTGATATAAATAGGCCTGGGAGCTGCAGAAGGAGCTGCGTGCTTGGCAGCAACACCACCCTGAGTTTGGACCGCGCGTGCATCTGTGCCTCCTCCATAACGTAATCACCTTAATTATAGTCTGGGCTGAGAGCACCTGTGCACAGCCCGAGACATCAGCCCTGGACAACCATTTTGACTGAGGTGATATTAACAGCTCTCATTAAAACTGATGACTATAGCAGTGGCCAATAGCCCTGCTGTACTGAAGCGTCTGTCAGCAGGTCTATTATAAACCTCCATTTTCAGGAGTTAATAACACAGCCATTAAAGTTTGCTTAGCTCAGAGCTGAAGCTTGAATACAAAATATCAGACCAGGATTTAGTCAAAGCAACACAACTATTGCAGTCTTTTACTTTTTTTTTTTTTCCTTTTTTGTTTTGAGGTGCTCTTGTGCTTTGTGTTACAGTGCACTGACATTCAATTGGCAATGGTAAGAGATGCAAAGAAGTCATGTGTGTTCCTAGGCCAGAATGGGAGAGGTGGAAATGCCTGAAGAGTCTTGGGAATCCATTGGAAAAGGTATCCACTGTCTCCCCTGAGAGGAAGTCAGGCAGAGCCTTTTAGTTGTTAAAGTTGCATATTCTATTGCAGGGTCCCTCTAAAATTCGGTAGTTGGTTATCTTATTTTTAATCAAGCTTTAGCTTTTTTTTGGTTGAGTTTCATGTATAGGCTGCACAGTAGTTTTATCTGTCTGGGTAACAATTTTGTCAATAATAAGGGGGGAATAAATATTCCAGATAAAATACTCCTAGTTAACCTTCTGCAGGTAAACATGCTTATCTCACAGCAAGAATACCATCTTCATAGGATTTTTCTATACTTTGGAAGTTATGCTCAAATAGTTTGGACTCGGGCACTCTGATTCTGTATTTCTCTAGTGAGGTATTTCTGAATAATGTTTTGTTTTAGATATACTTGCCAGCATGGACAGGCCCTAGAAGATGCTTGGATTAATTTAAACATGTTGTGCTAATGCATAAATACAGACACTGAAAATGCCAGTTCTCCTATGCTTAAATTAACTGATGAGAGTAACAAGTAAGTGTTTGAAGGGTTTGAATCATAATATTTAATTATACAATTCCTTAAAGATACAAAAAGGCCAGTTAAATCCATGGGACTTTGGGGTGTATGATGACTGTCGGACTGCAAATACATGTCAGCAAAGAAGAATGTGGATAAACAGCAATTAGGACACAAGCAAAAAAACCCCAGCTGAGTTCTAAAAGTTTGTATTTTGGCACCTGGATCCTTGCCAACATCAGTGATTCATGCTTGACACCTTACATGGACACTATGTACTTTAGAGGATATTCTTAGACAATTATGTCCATCTTGGCTAGCCAGTATTCCTTTAGGGAAAGGAGAGGGGAGAAAGAGAGTAAATAATGGGAACTGTTATTAGTCATAATCATTGAATTACAGAATAATTTAAGCTAGAAGGGACCTATGGAGACCATCTAGGTCCAGCCATCTACTTGAAGCAGGGCTAACTTCAAAGTTAGACCTGGTCCTGTTAAATTTTGATTAGCTCCAAGGATGCTGATTCAGCTGGCTCCCCGGGCATACCTCCCAGTGCTGAGCCACTCTCAGCTGTTCTGCATATCAGTTTGGACTTTCTTGTGTTGCACTTGTGGCTGTTACCGCTTATCCTGATGTTATGCATTTATGAGGAAAGTTTGGCTGTATCTTCTATGTAAGACACTCCTTTTTGATAGGTAAAGACTGCTGTTAGGCTCCTCTGCCTTCTCTTTAATATATCTAAAGTCGAGATATATATATATATATATATATATGTACATATATATATATATAATGTTTCATCAGACATACGGTCTTTTATATAGATAGATCAAACATGCTAAGCGTCCTTTTCATGTATGTGGTGTAAAGCACTGCACAAGGGTACACTGAGGACCCCTCCTTCAAATACTTGAGCAAGGTAGGAGGATAAATATTATGAACAGCATACAGGGGGCAGGAAGGGGACAGAAATGGTACAGCTCTTTTCTGAGGTCCAGGCAATGAGTTATAAGCAGAATTCTTTAATCCTTCTTTGTAGTGATCCTTCTCTGTAGTGACGCAGCCCCCTATTGCCTAAGCTATCCTGTATGTGTGTTTTAGATATAGCATGTATTTACACTTTTAGTAAAAATGTTTTGAAGGTGGATTGAGGAATGCATGAGTATTTGGTATAGTCAGGTTATGAGTTAACCAAATAGTTCCTGTTTCTGTCAGAGAAAAAACTTTTAGCATAGGATATACCTACAAATTGCCAGATTTTTTGTACCTGAAATCAGAAGATATTTTCATTTCCATGAATGAAAGCAGGATGTAGCTCCCCGTGTTCGAATGAGTACAGTTTAAAGAACAAAATCAAAAGAAAACAGAACAAAACCAGCAAAGTGAAATGAAATTAAAAAACCTGAAGCAAGTAGCTGTGATTTGATGAATGCAATCCTCAAAATGCAAAGACATATCCTTCAATCTTCCCTTTCTAGAAGAATGAATGTAAATAATGCCTTTGAGATCAGTTCTCATCAGAGCCGGTAGACTATACACGTTATACTGAGTCTTTTCTGTTAATTCACATGGGGCCTACTAGCCAAAGCAGAGAGGTGGGAAAGCAGATGAGCTGCTTGGCGCTCCCCTGGAACTGAACCCTGCCAACAAGCTGTGCCTCATGGCAGCAGATGTCCTGCCTTTGCTCTGTGCCAGAATTAGCCTTGTGGGCAAAACTAGGTTATGGGCCATTCCTTCCAGCTGCAAATTCCAGTGCAGGCAAAAGCATTTGAAAGTAGAAAAATAGGGTGCTGGGGCGTCAAGACCCAGCCTTAGCCAGTGTTCTCAAACAGGTAAATGATAAAATGATCTGCAATATCATGTAATCTGCAGTATAACACTGTGGACATGACAGCTGCTTTTATCAATTCTGTAGACTTTGTCCCAGTGCCATTCTCTTCTATTTCAATGCATAAACACTGAGGTTTTCTTGTCTGGAACACATATAATTTTGCACTTTGCAATGTCCAAATTTCCTTTCATGTAGACTGTGCATGTTTGGGCACAAGGTTCATCAAGGCCATGATCCAGCCATTTGGAACAAATATTAGAATGGGTTATCACAAGAAAATAACAATATAAGAAGTTTTTTTTTGTTTATTCTTCTTTTATCCAATGAACTCCTGTTTTCCCTAATGAAGGGCTTCACGGATAGCAAATTTAAGACTACAGCCATCTTCTCTGATGCAGAGAAGACATCCTTTGAGAAGGAATCAAATTTTGCACATCAGTGAGGTATAAGGCACAAGCACATACCTTTTCATTTTTTAGAGCTCTGTATTCCTTCTAAACCTCTGAAAATAATTCATCTTGAAACCATATGGTAACAGTGGGTATAGCCTTGTTCTTGTCTTCAATTAATTTACTTTGAAAAATTTACTGTAAGGAACATGTTGACTAGGGGTATACAGGAGAAAGGCAGTAAGTACATATGTGTATGGATGCTCTTGTGCAGTGAGGCATCAGTATTTCTATATTTCTTACTGCAAAAGCGTTTTTTATACATAACACTATTTTCCGATTTTCATAAATGGGAATTTTGGAGTAATTGACTTTTATTCAAGCTGGAGAGTGACCAAAGAGTGGTCATTGTTGAACAGGGTTTCACTGCTCTAGGAGCTCCACTTCTGATTTTCAAAACTCAAGCATTTAGCCTAAATGGCAATTCTTTCATAATGTTAAGGTTCTTAAGTGTTCAAATCAGTATTGAAATTGGGAATTGAGTTGCAGGAGCAAATAACTGCTGCTCTTGAAATGTTGCCTTCCACGTCACTAAAGCTGAACCACATCATCTGGTCAGATGTCATTTAAAATGTATAGTGTGGCTGGTGGCTAATGGCAGAGCCTAACATTTTGTTTATTTCTTAAGAGGATACACTGCAAAACTCATGTTCTTTCTTTAAAATTTGTTAGTTATGTAAGCTTTAATTTTTCCCTGTGCTTACTGACAGTTTGATGGAACCTTAAGTAAGCCTCAGGAATCAATTACTCTGTTTTATATATCATGCTAAAAGTGATTTGATTATCCCTGTGGCTGCAAAAATACCCTGCATCTGTCCTGAATTGAAAACAGACCCACATTGAGGAGAATTACATCAGTTTTGCTGATATGCTAGAAATGAGTCAGTTGGGAAGTAAAAGCACAGTGCATTTCCAAATAAAATATGATGGATTTACAAGCATTTAATTTCTTCCTTGGAAGAGCAGAGTTATGCAGGATACATGTTTCATTCTTTAAAGATACCTCACACTTTTCGTTAAGGAGTAAGACAGGGCCAAGGTGTGCAGAGAGCGCACGACACAGGTAGCAAGGAAGTATGTGGCGCGTGCCGTCAAGCGCTGCACTCCTCAGCCGCACCCAAGTAAGGGGTAGATGTTCAGCTAATGCAAACTGTCGGCACGGTCTTCTCTTTCAGCCAAAAACATGCTCTAACACCTCTAATCATGTTAGTGCTTTGTTGGCCTTACGCTTTGAAGTATCAAGTTCTGATACGTGTTTTTGGTTTGCCCTTACTGTCCAAGAGTCCATAACTCATAGTGGAACCAGCAGGTATTTGTGAGTCATAAAATGCGGCTTATATTCAAATTGATCTGTTTTTGATGTGTTCAGAAAAGCTGTTCTGTCATGGGGAATTTTACCGCTGTCAGGTAACCACCTGGTGGCATCGTGCGAGCAAAGTAGTTCATAATGCTTCTTGGAAGCTGTGGACATTTAGTAACCAAATCCAGTAGCAGGCTAGTATTATCATAGCCCTTCCTGATTTTGAGATGTATGTTTGATTGACATATAAACTTTTCACCAAAGAAAACCTCTTTTAGCAAAGCAAAATGCAACATGTTGGAAGAAAAAATAAACTGTGTAGAGCATACTTAACATTATCATAGTCCTTTGGATTTCCTACCTTGTTTATATTTCTTCTCACCAGTTTGATAGATCTATACCAGAGGTAATTCAGCAAACAGCAGAGCATTTTGCTGTAGCTAGTCATTTGCTTTGAAGTTGCTCTTCACCATTTTAAGAGCAATCTCCCCTTAAAAAGAGGGAGGTTTGCTTAGTTACTTAATGACTAAAGTCACACTGCTTTGCTATTTTAGTTCATTGTTTTGATGTTTGTATGTAAAATCAATTTTTTTTTCTTGGCATCTGGGACAACAGTGACATAAATTAAAGTTGGAATATCTAAATATATGTTGAGTTCAAAAAGCAGTTAGCATGAAGAGAGATGGGACAGTTGCTCTGTTGGTTGCTTCCGGATTGTATGCCTGGGACAAGCCAAGGCAGTGGAAGGCAGTAGGCCCAATTTTTAAGGAAATGAGGCTGTGAATCAGAGATTGACTCCCTGCAGGAGGTATAAGTAACTTCCATGTGAAGTTACTAAAACCATGTGAAGAATAGGGAGCCAAGTAGCTGACAAAAGTGGAAAGAAGCATTTTTGTCAATTCACTCTAAAAGAAATAATGAAAAAAAAAAAAAAAACAAGAGAGATTTCAGAAAGCTGGGATAATCACTGGGAAACTTTCTTTCTTTCCCTTTTCTTTCAGAGCTGTCAGAAAAATGGGAACAAAATCCCATCTAGTCAGCTACCACTTTCTTTTTTCTAAGTCCATTGATCATAAATCTTGTGATGGTGTTCAGAGAATATATGTTACATGAGATTCCCTTAGCTGCAGTAACAGTATATATAGCTTGTTGGCCAGGAGGTGATGTTTTCTGCAGAGGATCCAAAATTTTGTTGTGTTTTGAGAACCTGCCAGCAATCCTTAAGTGATGTCACATTTTCATGTATGCCAAAAATGACTGCAGATTTGCCATGGGACCATCTTCCCCTTATGATCAGACTCAGACTTTTTTTTTTTTTTTTTTTTTTTTGATAAGCTTATTTGTCTCTAATACCGGAAGGAAAATTTATTGATACGTTTGACAGATTACTAATAGCTCAAAACATTTGAGCAGTGGGTCACTGAGAATTGTTAAGGAAGTAGATTAGTGGAAAACTCTTTCCATCTGCAAATGCAGGTCATTCCAGATCAATAGGAATGGAAAGTTATTTTCTGATGGTTCCATTTGTCTTGTTTTTGAATTTTTGATCAAAGCTAAGTACCCATTCATTGTTTTTGACTCATTGGTGCTATTCCTGACAAGCTCCTCATGCAAGAAGACTGCAAAGAACAAAGAAAGGGATGAGAGAGGCAAGTGTTTTCTACACAATGATCAGTCTTTCTGCACTACTTATCAAAAAGGAAGAAAATTGTTACTTGGAAGTTTTACTACTGCACAACATGGGCTTCTAAGAAAAGCTCCTGCACAATTATTAATTCAAGATGAAACATTAAAACAATTGGGAGGGAAAAAAAATGCACTAATTTCTCTACTCTTTTTTTATTATTATTTTTATTTGGTAAGATTATCTGAAACTCACAGACTTTTACTTAAAATATTTGCAAAATCCTCCAAATTTCTCAAGTTACTCCTAGCCTTGCAGGCTTTCCAAGTTGTCATTTAGCATTAGTAATTGCTGTTCTGTAGTCAGAGAAAAAAAGAATTTCTAGTTAGCTGAAAAATAGCCAATAGTCTACGTATTATTTTACTTAATTATTCGGGTATGAATTATTAACAGGAAATATGTTCTCATTAAAGGACCAAATGAATGTATCGTATAGATGAACAGCGAAAGGAAAAATGATGCAACTCTGTGGGTGCTGTGCTGTCACGTGAACCACTTGTACCTGGTGGCTGTTTTCAGCAGAGAAGGGGACTGCCCTTAGCTTCTCCCAGAAGAAACCACGTTGGTCATGTTAGATACGATAATTGGGCTTTTCTGTAGGAAAAAAAAATACTTTTACAGAATTTTTTCTTATGTGGTAGTCACTTATGTGATAGTCCTATGTGACAGTCCATGCATCCTGCCCATCTCATTTAGTAGCTCCAAAATTTTCTGTTGCAAGCTGTGATAGCACATGGATGCTGCAAAGCAATTTGCTGGGATGCTGTCTTACAGCACATACACAGCCGGCTGTTGCGTTCCCTGTTCTATCATAACTAGAGCACTATCTTGCAAGGTCCAGTAGTTAAATGTGGCTTTAGTTTCAATCACATAAGTAGTTTTATTGAAAGCACCGACATTTTTATTCCTATTAATGTGTGTAACTGTCCTGTTGGACTGACAGCGCAGCACCTTCCAGCATCTTGTTAGCTCACACCACTCTTTTATGTCATTTTGTAGAACCAAGTGACAGAAAGCATGTATGGCTTTGCCTGCGCTATGTGACCATATCAAGATACCCAAACTATAAGGCTACTGTTTCTGCTCACAGCTGTTTTTTTTTTTTTTTTTTTTTTTTTTTTTGTTTTTTTGGTTGGATGGTTGGCTGGTTGCAGTGATTTTTGTTGGTGGATACTGAACCACCGTTGCATTGGCTGATTTTTTAATTCTCTTCCTTGGCTCAGTTGTAATCATTCTTACCCACTGAGGTCTCTCCATAACAAAAAGTCACTATCAGTACTAACAATATAGCACTCTCAATATTTTTAAAAACTTAATGCTCAACAAGCATTAGCTTTCCAGTCTTGATGGGGGAGTATAACATTAATAAATAAGGATAATAACTCAGATCATAATTTTTGAGTACTCAGATCACCAAAACTTTCTATAACGTATATGTAAGTGCATGTGCATTTCTTGAATACCATTCTTATTATCAAAGTTTTTGCTGAAAAAATAAGAGAAACATTTGAGGCAGGTGGTCTTTATGCTTGTTTTTTTTATTTATTAACTTGCAGAATAGACAATTGTTTTCTTGTCATTGAAGGATTTCTACCACCTCAACATAAGATGTATTACTGCTGCATATGTTTTATTTGTTTAAAACTGCATATATGTTATTAGCAATTAGCCATGCCAAATGGTTTGCAAACACATTGCTAACTTAGAAGCAGATGAATGCAGCTACCAAAAGTATGTTTCATTTATGCACTAACAGACCAAATGATAGAAAGGACATCTGAGTGTCAAGTACTGAGGTGTAAGTTTTACATTCCATTAAGCTTTGAGTCTTCTGTTTTAAAACTCTGCTTGCTTAATAATGCACTAACATTTTGAAATTCAGAATATACATAATTTTGAGCAGGCACATAGAAGATAACAAGTAGCATTAACTCTCTTATCATTATTGTCAGCATCATTGCAATTACTGATTTGTCAGAACCAAAAAGTCTCTAGTCTGCAAATCATTTCATCATTTTCAGACTGTCAGTCCACAGAGGAATTAAAATTTGAGAACTTTCAAACAAATTATTAGTGGCATTTTAAAAATTACAACAGTAAGAGAGATAAATAAATGGTGTCTAAAGGGAAGGCACTGAAATGAGGCCATGCGGTTGCCTTTTCCCTGTCTCTGGAGCCTGTGCCTCCGTTTGGGAGGGTAGGATAGCCCTGCTGACAAGGTCAAACTTGCTTCAGCCACATCTCTCATTTCCACTGGGTGAATTTCAACCTGAATGAGCCTCTCTGAAAACATCCCGTTTATCTGAGGAGTCTGTAAGCTTTTCTTTTTCCTCATCTGGCCTGAATTCTCACCCCTTTGTCACTCATGTTAATTGTGTTAGACACCTGATAACAGTTAACATTGTTAGCAAATCAGAAGCAACAAAGTTTTTAACTGCTCCAGCAGCCTCTGCAGTGCCCATTCCTGGCTTTAGATTCCCTTTGACCTGTTGATCAAAGCTTTGCTTGGTCCCTACAGCTTATCAGCTACTCTATTTTTTTTTTTTTTTTTTTTTTTCAGCACACAAACACAGGAAATTTACAGCTCAGGTTGCACTTTAGTTCAAGCATAAGATATGCAAGAGCAGAGAAGATATTTGTGCAGTTATTAGCCAGCAGTAATACTGTACAGTAACTTACATTTTGACTGATCTGTAAGCATGGTTCTCTGAACCCTATTAAAAAAAAAATAAAAATACACTTTTCACTTTTGCCCAGGATAAATGATTATTTACTGCTTTCTTCACAGAATTCTTCAAAGAATTTTAAAAAACATATTCTTTAAAGAAATCAAGAAGAGCTGCTTCTTTTTGACATGGTCGAAAGTTCCTTTCAATCTTCAGGGCCTAGAAATTACAACCCATGCAAAAATTTGCTGTTCAGATAGTTGTTCCTACCTGTTGCATACAACTGCAGGTATGCCCTTGGCTAATACAGTGGTTTTCTAAGCCAGCAGATCTTCTGTTGGGCACGTAAGGTGAGCGAGCCTCGTAAGCAAATTGCTGCCCCACACTGACACGAAAATATCTCTGAATTCCACTGCGCGAACAGTTAAGTGCTCCTCATCCGTGAGGACTTCTTTGCAAATGTTTTCCGTTATCTAAACTGTTGGCTCAGACCCGCTGGACGCTAGCGACGGTGGGAGTGCATGCGAGTAGTGAATATTGTTGTCTCTCCTCATTTTATTAGATTTTGCACGGTATTTGATATTTTTGCTAAGCCCTAGTTACCGAGCGTAGCGACTGCGCGGGGAAGGCAGCTTCCGCCACGGCACGTATAGGAAAAGCGGGCCACAGTTTCTCCTCCTGCTCCCAAGGCTCCTGAGAGCCACCTCTGGGCCGCTGCTCCAGGGCGCCCTGCGGGCAGCAAGCGGCGCTGCCTCCGCGCCACGCGCGCGCCGGGGATG
>JAYECN010437884.1:0-22406 GCA_035222435.1 Microcambeva ribeirae | reverse complement strand
CGCCAGGTGCCGCCCGAGGGCGCCGCGCGCGTCCCCCCGCGTGTCGGCGGCGCGGCCGCCGGGCCCCTCGGGCTCGGTCCGCTCTCCGCAGCCGCCCGTGTCCGTGCCCGGTGTTCCTTGAAGCTCTTGTTGTGCTTCTGCCCTCGGCGAGTTTTGACAGTGACCTCTGTACCTTAATTATGCATTGTGCGAAAAAGAATTTCCTTAGATTTGAGTTTCCAACCCTTTCGGTTTTCTTTCCTATCTTTGTGGCTTCATATAGACAGGCAAGAGCTCAGTTCCTATCTGCAGTATCTGCGCCCCTCAGCCTGCTTGGTCAGGCCTCGTACTCACGTCCTCCTCGCTGTGCTAGACGGTCTGTTTGGGTTTTTGCAGGTCTGGCATCGTCAGTGTCTTGGCTGACATGAGGTGAGTGATGCCTTCGGGCTGGGCTTGGACCCCGGAGCCGGCCGGGCTGCGAGGGCCCCTCTGTCACCAGGCTGTGCTTGAGCATTGAGGTGTTTAATATAAAAATTACATTAATATTATGTTATTATAATGACCTGTGAGCAGCACTACCTGAAAATGACCTTGTCTTGTTGTTTGAATGAACTGCAATTATAATATCTATATATTTTTTTAAACAAACTGGGCTAGCCTTTGTTTTATGCCCATAATTGTAATTTGGCTTGAAGTGTTTCTTAGTACAGTCAGTAAATAAGGACAAAAACTAATCCCTCAGCAAGAACTTCTTCACCCATTGCCCGGCAGTGTCTCAAACGATTGGTTGGATGACTGTTTTCTGGCCATGGATAAGACGGGGTGAACCGTGGAAGTGATATATATTAGGATAGATTGGATCACTGATGGGAAAGCAGATCCAAGCTGCTTTTCAGCTTTGGCGAGGGTGCAGGAGACACCTCTATATTTTGTAGAGTGAAATGTATGTTTCCTTAAGGATTAGCAGGGTAAAGCAAAATATGTATGTCTTCAAGCAAGCTGTCATGTGGATTTTGTTATCCTTATTTAAGGTTATCCCAACAGGCCAATGCTCAGACTTTCTTGAATTTTGCTAATATAATGAGGAGGTTTCTTCCCCTCCAGATTTCCTTCATAGGAAGGAGGGAGTGGCCATCAGTGAATTTCCAGTTGTTAGCTCTGAGCTTGTGGCCAGGACATTTGAAAATAAGGTAGCAGTTCTCATTAGTAGGAATAGTAAAATCTGGCCTGTATTTATCACCACTGTTTTTCTGCTTATGTGGAGTGTTGGTCGGGCACCAATAGAAAAACCTGCCAATGAAGGAGTTGTAAGAAAGGAAACAATATTTGGAGACTAGCAACAAATGTTGTTTTTTGTTTTGCCCTGAAATGTGCTGAACATATGTAAAAATGACTATGCAGTCTGATGAGGTTTAATGTTCTGCAGTTATATGGATGGAGTTGTTCACGTTCTCTGTGCTTTGTTTTTAATAGGTGAGGCTTTTAATTAATACTGTACATTTAGGAAAACAGTAAGTGAACACTGAAAGCAACGAGTGCAGTTGGACAAACCCGTAAAAAGGCAAACATATAACACTAAAATGAAAGCACCATGAAATCTTTATTAGTTTTTAATTACTTTAATTACTTGGCCATTCTGCCATGTTCATTGTTTCTTTATGGCCCTGTTTTTCAAAGGGAAGTCCCGAGTGAGCACTTGCAGTGGGAATGCAGAGAGCTGTTCCTGGGATCCGTGGCCGTCGCTTCCAGAGCAGTGTCACAGCAGCAGCCTGAACCCCCGTGGCCGGTGGTCTTGCAGATGTAACGGTGGTGTGTTCATGTGCATCTCAACTTGCTTGTCAGGATCTGTGGCTGTATCGTGACGCGTGCCTCTCAACAGCAGAAGAAAAGCACTCGTCAGAAGAAACGCGTCAGCGCAGAATGCAATTCTCCCAACTAAAGTTTACAAGAGGCAACAATACAATCCACTGTGCCCTTCTGCAGGCAACAAAGGTAACTTGTTATGCAACATAATGAGGACTTGTGTGTGGTAGATGGGCTGCGGCTTTCACTTGCATTGGCATCAACAAGTGCATGCAGTGCACAGAGATAAGAGAATTCCTGTACATAGCAGAGAATTAAAAAGGATGGATTGTTATTGCTTACACATTACAGAACAAATATACTGGGATTAGTGCTACAGCCTGACATGGCCTGGGCAGGACTGATGTTGTTTCCTTTTGGGCTGGTTTCTGCCTTGCACTTCAGTCAGCCTGGGAGGATGACAAAAGGCTGTGGCTCAGAGGCATCAAACACTTCATGTGGCTCTGACACATTTGGCAAGTCTCCTGCCACCCACAGAATGGCAAGTGATGGGGGAGAGGAGGGAGGGAAGTAGGATACGCTCATAACAATTCCCTCGCGGCCTGGGGTACACATCAGAAGACAATGATGTCCAGTTCTTCATCTGCCACTGGCTCCTGTTAGCCTATGCATCCCTAAAAGGCAGTTATCCTTCCTTTAGGGAGGTCGTTTATGTATTTTGCAGATAAATGGCCAGCACCTGCAGAGCTGTGAAAAGAACCTGTGGCTTTTAAAGTGTTGTGGTTTATGCGCTTTGATGCGGTGCCTGGTGAAACGAGTCTACCTGCCAGTGTGCTTGGCCTCTTGCCTGTGATCACTTAGGCTGCTGCCTGCCCACAGAGCTGGGGCTGGGCCCAGAGATCCCGTTTGCTGACATTCCTGCATGCTCCCAAATGCTTGTGCAACTCGCTGGGGAGTGTGTCCTGGACCAGGCTCTGGGTTCCTCAGCTGGAGCGGCAGCGTGGGAGCTCTCCTGGGGACTGAGGGAGAGAGGACTCAAGCCATGCTGTAAATCCAGGTGGGAAAAGTAAAAGTTGAAGACTGTCTCATGGCACACACTGTTTTCTGGAATGCTCATAATCACGTCAACTCTGAGATACTGTTAATGTCCGTGCAGTTCAACACTGACTGTGGGGATTAGGTCCTGTTGGGAACCTGCGGGCTCCTGTTCCTTTCTGTTTTGTGCATTAAGCATCACTCTTAGTGGCAGGATGATGGAGTTACCTTCATGCCCATGCCAGTGATTCAGTATGAGCCTCATCTCTTGATTCTTTCTCCAACAGGAGCCAGTGACTACCTGGCACAGCTAGGACAGCAGTAGAGTTACAGGCACATCACTGAATTGGCCTCTGCCTGGGCCAAGCTATTTAACCTTGTAGTCCTTTGAGTTCCATGGGAGCATCATCATTTTGAGCTTCCTTTCCAATGCCCAAAGATTTAACCAGCCAGCAGCTGTAAAGCAGGCTGCAATTGCTGTAGAAAACTTGTGAAACAAGTCTGCTGTGCTGCCTCTGCTGCAGTCCTGGTTGTGGCACTAAGGCCGTGCTTTTGAGGCTGGTAGCTGATCTAGAATAACTCTGGTTTTGGATCCCTGAACAGCTTCTGCACTTCACAGGTGCTGAGCACCTCTGTCACCAGTGCCTCCCTTGCACCCTGAGGCACTTGGGGTTGTCTGGCCCTGTTTTTCCTGCATGTTTCCTTCATAGTGCCTTGAAAAATAGGGCTCTAATCCTGATGGAGGTACATTAGGAGCAGTTGTGATAGAAATACTTCACAGTGATACTTTTTTTTTAATTTAAGCAAGGCTAATTTAATTACCAGCCTATGTAATTAAATGAAGTACAGCCAAATTAATATAACATCATAAGGAATAACATTCCATGCTGTGAGGATAGGAAGCAAACAAACTGCCCTTGCTTTCCATGCAGAAGATACTACCTGGCATTTGCATAGATATTGTATATGTAATTCAAGCCATCCCTCATGTGCAATGCTGTTATTACAGCTCTTGCTATTTCACAGCAGTGGCAGCCCTTGTAATGAAGAAGTTGCAAATTATTGCTGGGATTCCAGGAAGCGTTGCACGGACTGTGCAGACAGCGTCTGCCCCAGTGTAAACCCGCGTGCGTCCTTGCTTTTTCACAGGGAGAAAGTCACTGTGTGAGCACCCGTTGGGACGAGAGGCGCTTTGCCCCCGGGAGCGCTGCCGGGGCGCGCAGGTGAGCGGCGAGGGGAGGGAGCGGGGCAGGGCGGCCTCATGCCGGCAGCGGCGCGTGCGCCGGGGCTTGTCTTTCCGCTTGGGCTGTGCCCGCGCGCGGGGCGGTTGCAAGGTCAAGGCTGTTTACGAGCGCAAGGCTTCCTCCGAGACTGCGGTCTGCGGCGCGAGGCGTTTGTCTGCCGCGCTTGTGCAGCACCGGCTGTGCCGAAGCGCCGTCGGCGCCCGCGCGGACCGGCTGCGCATGGAGCCCCTGCCAGCCCTGCCGCTGTCCCGCGGCTCCCTGGGCAGGCAGGTGGCCTGGGGCGCTCGAGCCCTGGCCCTGTGCCCTATCCTGTCCCCTGTGGTGGATTGGCACACTCGGTGTTGGGGATGAAGGCTGCCCGCGAGGCTTCGCTCAGCCACCCCTTCCCTCGCGCGCAGGCGGCGAGCGAGCACCGACCTTCAGGCAACGCCAGTGCCCCGAGGCCCTTTCACAACCTTGGCATCCCCAAGGTCTTCCCTGCCAACACCTCACGGTGTCTCATTTCTTGTTCCTCCCTCCGTGTGACAGAGGAAGCCCTGCTGCTTTCTCAGCCGCACTCGCCGCCTTCTGTGGAGTTTATTCCCCTTCAAGGCTATTTGTGAGGCACAGGGCGATGAAGAAACAGCTTGGTAGTGCTTAGGTTAGTTAACATCACACCCAGCTGCCCCCTCACAGCTTGAGTCGCTTACAAGAATATTGGTGAGCATGTGTGTTCAAAAACCGAACAAAGAAAACGTTTTTTCCACAGGAACGTTTGGGCTCTGACTTGGTGTGCACGGAGCCGTGTGTTTTAGGCCTCTACTCGTGTTCTTCCTGGTACTGTGTGAGTGCCAAGCTCCTATGGAGCAAGATGGACTTTGCTCCTTGACAGGAAGCCTGTCCCCTCCTCCCTGCCTCTGCTGGTGTATTTATCATGCACAGATATATCGCTGCTGTAAAGCCAGTGCTGTCTCCAGACAGGACCTAGGTGAGCCTCTTCAGGAAATGTCCAGAGCACAAGCTAGTTCTGATGACTAAAGGAAGCCCGGATGGATAGATATGCCTTAAATGGTATATAACACAAGCAGAAGGGCAGCACCGTGTGCACATCACAAACCTGTCCCCGTGCGAGTGTGGCTGCCAAGGACTTAGTGTCTTTAATGGGCCAGTGCTGTAGTCTGAATACTCCGATACACTGATCTTCAAAGCGGGTATGTTAGAGGCATTTACTAAGTGCTGTGGCTCAGTACGTGCCACAGTGAGATGAAATTTGGGATTAGGTGCTTTGAAAGTAAGAACAGGCTGGGTAGCTAATGAGAAGGTAAAGAGTGAGGCGAGTGGGAGCTGGGGGGTCCCTGGGGCTGAGCTGTCCTGCTGGCGGCTGCAGGGTGGGCTGTGCTTGGGCAGGGTGTTGGCTCGTGCTGGTTCCTGCTCTGACCCCAGTAATAACAGCTAAATCTCAGGCTTGGGCCCACAGGCAGTTTCAGGGCTGTTTGCAGGAGTGGCTGTGCGGGTTGCTGGCAGCAAGTGACTCTTCCCTGGGAGTCAGTCCCTGCTGTCACAGCCTCGTCTTGCATCCCTACGTCCTTACTTCCTGTAAAGCCAGAAGCCTCGTAAGCCGGTGGTGCTCATAGAGCAGAAATGAGATTTGCTACAATCTAACAGTTCACGCAGAAATTAACGTGGAATGACCCCGAAAGTCATACTTGTAAAGCCATTTATCAGTTATTAAAAAGTTGTGTATTGACAGCATGGTCTCTGAAGTGCCTAAATTCAAGGGTACAATACCATCCTTTCCCCCATGCGGTATTTTAACAATGTTTAATGCCCTTACATGATTGCAATCAGAAATAAGGAACAGCAGAAAGCCTTAGTGGCTTCAGAGGGCCATCAGAATACTCCAGTTTCTTATTTGCAAATATGCAAATAGCTGCTTTACCTGGTCAGATAGTGAGGAGGATCTGCTTTTTCTGTGAGCCTTCTTGCAGGAAGATCTGCCTGCTCAGGTCCCTAATGAAAGCAGCAGCAAAGCACAAAGGCGGTGCCAGATAGTGGCAGGAATACAAAGGATCCTTGGGAGCTGAGACACACATAATGTTGTCAGGATCTGAGGAATGCTAAATATGCTGATAAACCAGTGACACGTAGGTAAGCTGAAAATGTGGCCAGGAGTATAAAGGTCGGGATGGGCAGACAGGCTGTCTGCTGCTGAGGTCCCGCTCTGTTGGTGCTTGGTCCATAGAGGTTTCCACACAGCTACGAGCGTGACGAGCTGAGTAAGTCTGACTGGTCCTGCAGTAGCTCAGTGTGTGTTTTCACTCTTGCAGCAGGAGCTAAGGTGGCCCAACAGGGTTGGGTGCAGGGGGAGCAATTGCCACTTGGTGTCATCTGCAGCAGGAGGCTGGTGGAGGGCGGATGAAGGATTAGTCATGGAACAGGGGGAAGTCAGAGGTTTGAACTAAGTTTTATTAGGATTGCTTAGCAGGCAGCAGATGCAGCCTCCTGAAGGGCCTTTGCGACTGCTTGTTTCTTTTTGAATTTTGCACTTTTGCTGCCATGGTGTAGATGGGGTGGTTCTGGCTCATCGCAGGGTGCTGAAGGGGCTGCTTTCAAAGCATGGCTTGACGTACAGCCCCTGTGAGAGCTACTGGCAAAGCGTGGTCAAAGAGCAGCCAGGGAGAGCCATCCCACCCAAACCCTGTGAATCCTGGAGGTGACTGGTGCCCCTGTGGGCAGGGAGTGCCGGTGCCGCCGGGGCTGCGTGTCCCGCTGCGCCCGTGGGCTCGGGCCGGGGAGAGGGGCTGGCTGCGGAGGGGCCGGGCAGGACAGCGGCGGCCCAGCGCTGCTCTGAGCTCTGACTGTGACCCTCGCTCCCTCGCAGGGGCCCTGGGGAGCGCGGCGTGCGGAGGTGTCCGCGCAGGTTGCCAAGTCCTTCCCGGCTGCAGGAGCTGAGGCTCTTCTGCTGGAAAGAAGGGCCTTTTAAAGCCCTGTTTAGTGCTCGTGGCAGCGTGCTGGGGGAGGCAGCCCGTGGCAGAGCAGCCGTAGCGCCCTGAGCAGAGGCAGCCGGGCAGCCCGATGCTTTTCCATGCCTGTGGCCAAGGGGGAGGTGTGTGCTGGGGGCAGCCCAGCTCCGGTTTGCTTTAACTCATACAAGCCTGCCTTTTGCTCCTGTGCGCGTGTGCTGCCGTCCTGTGCCCCTTGGCCTTGCCAGGGGCTGCCCTGTGCCCTTTAGGTGCTGGCAGAGGGGCTCCCCCCTCCTCAGGCTGCTGCCTCTTGGGAGGAAAATTCCCTCTCCTGGTAGCGCTGCCAGGTCCCCAGGCCGCTTCCCTGGGCGGTGGAGATGAAGTAGCATTGGATGTGCTGCATCAGAAACAAATGGGGGAAAAAAGACTTGGAGGCTCCGTGGGGCTGATGTGCCAGGAGGGGAGGGAGCAGGGCCACCCGCAGGGCCCCTGCTGGACCTCCTGGCACCACGGGGAGTGTGGCCAGAGTGGGGCTGAGGCCAGAGCCTTGGGCTGCTGGCTGGTGTCAACCCGCTTGGGGTGTTAATGGGAAGAATCTAGCAATCAACTAGGGCTTCAGCTTTTTTCCTTAAATATTTTCCGAGTGTGCTGTCCTGAACTGCAACCTCGTGTTTTTAAATAGCAGCCCGTGTTGGATGTTGCCCGCCTCTTGCAGCAAGGTGTTTTCCCTGGCTGTGATTCATCGCCAGGTTTTCCTGTTCCAGCTGAGCTGCTCACCCAGGTCTCCGAGTCATCGGTGGCTCCTACAAGCTGGTGTCAGAACTGTTGGTGAGTCGCTCCCTCCGGATGGGGTTTTTGGTGGGCTGGAGGCATTTTCAGCTTGGGGCTGCTGGGTGCTACTGGCACTCAGGGTGTGCTGGAGGTTCCTGGAGTCCATGATCTGTCACAGCATGAGGGGTCTGGTACAGGGGAGCCCCGGTTGTCTGTGAGCCCTTGGGCTTGCTGCTTGTAGACGTTATATCTGCAAGTGTTGTTGTATCTTGCATAGGTGTTATTCTGCAGCATGTGTTAAAACACAGCATGGCTTTTGTCACCACTTGCAGTAGAAATTCCTGAGCTTGGAGTGACTGGCAGGTTTGTCTCTGTGCAGAGGGCAGGAGGGAGCTTCCTGATGCTCCGGTCTCCCATGTGGGGGTCTTGTCACAACGTGTCACGGGAGATGTGTTCTGGCTGATGAGCATGAGCAGGGGGGTGCCCCTTCCAAAAGCTCCTGGTTTTGCTGAACAGCAAGGAAAATCCGGTAGGTCTTGTGTTTTGGTTTTGTTGGCGTGAGCTCTTTCTACAGAAAGCTTCTTATTTTTTTTTTTCTCCTGAGGCAAAAGCCGAAATTTCCAGTAGAACTTCCCCCCCAGTCAGTGTGTTTGAGCGGTGCCGGGCGGGAGCTGCTCAGGCCCAAGGCTGAGAGGGCTGAGAGCCGAGCGCGGCCCAGGAGCAGCAGCCGGGAGGGAATCTGGCCCCGGGACCCCTGCGGCGCGCGGGGCCCTGGCGCTCGGCTTGAGCGGCCGCGTGGCACACGGGAGCCGTGGCGCCCTCGTGCCGAGGCATCTCTGCTGCCTGTGCGCTCGCCGCCCTTGGGCTCACGGAGCCCTGAGTGGGTGATTTTCCCGGCTTTCGAGGCGGATACAAAACGCTGCGGGGCCTGGCAGCTCTGCTCAGATCGTGTGGGCTGGGCCAAGTGCTGTTTTCAGGGGAAAAAATCATGAGCAGGTTCTGAACTTTATGACCTTGGCTGCTGTGCTGCTTCTAGCAGATCTTACTTTCTTGCTTTATATAATATTTCTCTAAATCAGTGGTGGATTTTAAGAGAACTTTTTGGGTCTATCCAGCGGGAGTTACATTGAAGTCCATTAAAGAGCAGTATGGCTGGGAACCTTCCTCCCAACATCTGGGTATGAGCGGTGCTGGAAACAGGATACTTGGCTAAAATGAGCCTTGTCTCTCAGCTATTGTGGTTTTTCTAATGAGCTCAGTCTGACACCTGCCTCCCTCTGCAGTGGAACTTCTGTTTAAAGATATTGTTGATGTATAAATAACCGTCTGACCTTCCTCGCTTCCATCTTTTGCTCCATTCTCCCTTCGCAGCCCCGGGCTCGGCAGGCGTAGCTGCCATCTCAAGGGACGCAGCCTCCTCTCTGCTCTTTCTCAGCCAAGGCAGCAGGGAGCAGGTTTGCTAGGGCCGCCCAAAACGTTGCATGGACCACGTTCTGCCCTTCCCAAGGCATCGTAGTGCCGGAGCGCAGCTCCCTTCCCCACTGAGGACCTGGGGGCTCAGCAGAGCTCTGGCTCAGAAACCCCTTGGGTGAATTAAAATCAGGTTATCTGCTTTGTGGGCAGCACAAACTTGAATCCGAGACTGTGAGTGGAGAGACTGTAGTTCCCCGGTGATGCTGTGACCGGGAGTGTGGTGACAGTTGTCAGGTAATGCTGCAGGAAAGGCTTGTTGTTGTTTTTCATGCGAGAGCCTCCAGATAAAAAGCGTTTGTGTTCAAGGCCCGAATGCTGCGGATTACATTTTTAACTTACTGCATCAGTCAAAACACCATTGGCATTGAAACTTATGTAGGAAGGCTGTTTGTGAACTATTAATTATTTTCAGTCTAGTTGGTGTAATGTGAAGGGTGATTAACATAACCAGTCTTGCAAGCGGTGATAAATTGGACAAGCATTACCTCTACTTTTTAAAGAGGCTGCTTTTTATTACTCATCTCTTACATGGAAGCTTTCTTCCAGCTGGCACACATCCTTTTAGTACTGACCTAAAGCTTGTGTTTTGCCAAGATTCAGGAAGACTATTTAAAATACCATTTTATCAACTTAGCTGCTCAAAACAAGGTTTTCTTTGTTTTGCTGAACATAAGGTATGATATTATCTCAGTACTGTGGTTACCTTCCATTTAAATCCTGTGTTTTACCAGCCTATCTTAAGGGGAAGAACATACCTGTAAAATCACAGGGTAACTTATGCGTTCTGCTCCAATGAACAGCTTTTTCCTTAAACTCCTCCTTTCCCTTCCCTTACTTTTGGCCACCTCACCAGTAGCTAGTGTTGTTTTTATTAGTAGTGAATGTCTGTCTTTATCTCTTTCTGCATTGGGAAAGTGAAGAGATGGTATGTCTGTGGTTGAGCAAACTCATCTGTTCTTGGTTTAGTTGCTCACTTGTGGGCATCAGATGAGAGGACATTTCATATGGGTAGAAATACAAAAATTGCTGTATAGTGAGAGCGCTACTGCTGTGCTGGAGACCTGCCTTTTGGCATCGCACACACGCAGATCTTTATCTGAGACTTACTGGTACTAGACTTGCTCTAGTCTAAATACAGCTTTAGAACAACCTATTTTTAGATGCTTTTGTTGTAGACAAGATTTTATTTTAATTCCCCAGAATTCTACTCCCTGCTGTTTTAACAGAGGCATTTGTATAGCTCAATGAGCTGACGTGAAGGTAGTGTTTACTGCAAGCTGTGGTGTTTATTGCAAGCTGAACTTAAGTACGTCCGTGGAGCAGAGAATCCAGTGAGTGCCCTGCAAAGAGAATGATGCGCCTTGACTCTGTGCCCCTCATTCTTTTGCTTTCCAAATAGAAGCATAGATGTGTGAACCGAAGTGAATGACCACTTACATCAGGTTTTTTTCCACATGCATCACCAGTTCAAGTACTGCAGGTGAGCAGATCTTGAATAGGAGTCTGTTTCTTGCCTCTAAAACTGAGGATGCTCAATTGCAGAGGGCTTGCTTGCCAGTATGTGCGCCCCTCAGGTAGCCTATGGTCTCAACACCTACCAGCCGTGTAAACTGTTTAAAAATACCAGTTATGCAGAATGAAGAGAGAGCAGAGAGAAGCTGGTGTTGTCAGATATTACAGGACTCCTTCAGGAGTCTAGATTATGTCAAAGTGTCTTTTGAATTGTGTTTCCTAAAATACCCATTCAAATGAGTTTCCTCTGCCTGTAGCTGAACATTCAGAATGATGGTGACTTCCTTAGAAGGGCTCAAACCTTAATGCTGGTGAACTTGTGAATAACCTAAATGACTTCTATAGTCCTTCTCATTTTTTTTAATTGTTTTTTGCATGGCATTCAGCTGTGTGACCCACTGTCTGTGTTCACTTTGCTCAGTGATGTGGGATCACGGAAATCCCATTTTTTCACGGCCCCAGCTGCATGGTGTATGGTAGTTCCACCTGTGCTGGCAGGGGCTTCCTGTTTTAGAAGATTAATTTTGTTGAGCAACTCCGAGTTCCTCTACAAGAAACTGTTTTCCTTTCCTGTATGGCAAGGCTCATTTGCAATCCTCTGAGGCTGTAAACTTGTTTGTAGCTACCACTAAAGCAGTTGGTACCATTTGAGAGCTGCCCAACACTCTGCCTTGAATTCTGTTCTCTGAATGTAAAGGCAAAGAATCCAAGTAACTGCTTTTACCTCTTGAAGGTTATTGTCCTATTTCTGTTATAGCCAACAGTTTGAGGGTGGTATTTCTTTCTCCAACTAGAGAGTCCAGCTCTTGCTCTTACTGTCTTCGTAGTCACAGATTTGATGTCAGTATTTTACTGGATTTCAAAAAGCAGCTACCTGGGATGACTTCAGCGTTTGCATCCTGCAACAAGGAAGAGCAGCTTTCTCACGCAGCTGCCTCACTGTGAGGGCCCTCAGTGTTGGTGTGGAAAGTTTTCACTCCGGTTGCTGCTTTCCCTGTTCTCCCAGAGTGGCCAGTGCTTTTGCCTTGCTTGGGCAACTTGGGTCTAGATCCAGAAGTGAGAGGTTGAGGAACTGGCCTTGCTTTCTTCCCAAGGAATTTTGCTTCTGGCTATTTTCCTGATTTGTGTGCTGCATTTGATGCCCCTTGTTAAGGGGGTTAGGAGAGAACCAGGCTCATCTTGGCTTGTCACCGAATCCTTTGCCGAGACCTTTGCTGCCTGGTTTGCACATGGGCACACGAGAGGGTGCTCCCCGCTCGCCCTTGCAGCCTGGGGCTGAGCTGCCAGCCCCGAAATTTGGCTCCCATGGCCGGGACAGCGTGTGGGGATGTGGCCCCCGCAGCCTGGTCTTGCATTTTCTGGCCTGCTGTCCATGCTAGTTGCTACAGTTTCTGCACACTTCCTAGAGGTAAAATGTGACAATGAATTTCTAGACTGCTTATGTTGCACCTAGTACCGGCTTCTGAGAAGGCAGGACAGAGAAGTGCAGGATTTGAAGCAGTCTTGGTGTGTTTGCTGTATGTGCTTGCTGTTAATGGCTTGTCTGGAGGAGGAGAGCGAGGCAAGGTCTCACAGCTGCAGGTTCCCTGAGCACACTCGGTGCGTCACACCTGGGTGCCATTTGGTTTTCCTGCTGTCCTTTAGTAAGTGAATGTGAAACCACGAAGCAATATGGTGAGAAGAGTGCAGGGGCAAGAGGCAAGAAGGGGTAAGAGAAGAAGAAATTAATGCAGTGCAAGTATTATCCAAAATGAATAGGATAACAGGGAAAGAAAGGCACTGGTGAGGAACCTTGATGTTTTTAATCTAGTTATTAATTTAACCCCAAGCTATAAAAATATGCGTATTCATGTACCTCTCATATGACTTGCTTTCAGGGCTATTGAGGTTTTCCATGAATAAAACTCTTGTTCCTCTCTGACCTGTCATGCTGAATCTTTTAAAATAATTATGATTTAGCAGGAACTGTAAGAAGATATTTGAACTGGGCTCCTGATTCCACCCTTGCATCCAGAATCAACATGCCAATGGATGATTAATAAAAGCTGTAAGAAATGAGCATCTGCCTGTGCCATGAGCACAGGACTTGCAGGAGCGGTCAGAGCAGCAGAGTGAGGTACCATCCCCGAGCAGTTTCAGTACAGCTCATTGAGCTCAGCTCTAGTATTGTAGCTTTGACACAACTGAGATTAAGGGTGAGAAAAATATCCAGCTTAACCAAGAGTTGAGAAACACTGATGAAGAGATGTGTTCCCCCCGCTGAACCGCGTCTAGGTGGAACTTTGGCCCCAAACCAGAGCTGGGCGTGTTGTCTCCAGCGTGTACGTGGTTTCTCTCATGCACTTTAAGGGGTTGAAGAAAGGATGTCAGCTCAGCTCTAGAGTATTTTTAATCTGCTGTAACAAAAAAATTTGATACCAGTTTCAAAACTGATACTGAAAAAAAAAATTGGAAAAATGACCTGACAAATGACAGGCTTCTGCCAAATACCTTTGGAAAGGTCAGGCTCAGTTTGGAGAAATGCTGTGGAAAGAAACTCAGTTAAGTTCTTTAATAAAAGTCCCCTTAATGTTGTTACAATGTACATCAGATAGGAAAAACTGAAGGGAAAAAGGGTGAGTTGGAAACCTTGGAAAAGAATAGTAACTAGATGGAAAGGGTATAGACAGATGGAATGAATGGGAAAAGGGCAAAATATCCAGGAGGGGATGTGGGCTTGGAAAGACAGCTGCCCCTGGGAGAGGAGCGGGATGGGGGCCCTGCAGAGCCGGGGCGCGAGGCAGCCTCTGGGCACCAGAGGGGCAGGCGGCTGCTTGAGCTGCTCCGGAGCCAGAGCGTTTATCTGTCAAAGAAATCGAATTAAGCAGCCCCTGCAGTAATGTGGAATTGTAATAAGCTTCTTGTAAGGGCATTGGTCACCTGATTTAGCAGCCTTAACTCTAGCCCCGCTGTGTTTGTGATGGCAGTTTGCTGGGCGCGGGGCCCTCCTCGGATACGCAGGTTGGCTGTTTGCTGCCGAGGGAATGTTGAGTCTTTATTCTTGTTCTAATTTAGGATTTACACAGTGCAACAACCCCACTTAATTAGGTATTAATTGCATCCTTTTGCATTTATTTCATCCTCTTTTAGGAGGGTTATCATTGAATCTTTAGCAACTTGAAATAATTGGGTTTTTTAATAGAGTTCACGCGGCCCGCCCACTAGAGCTGCATGTCCCTTCCCTGAGCTGTCACTGTGAGCGAAGGAAAGAGAAAAACAGCAAGCTGGGGTTGGCTTTGCAGGATACGTTCATGGTAAGCAGTACTCCAGCAGAGCATCACTCCATTTCTTATGTTTGTGTAGAATGACTAAGCAACAGTCTGATATATTCCTTGAGAGAAGGCCTAGTATGCTATAGAAGTTTCCTATCTACTTGTGTGTCTCTTTTTAAGCTCAGAAATATCTGAAAAAAAGGTAGCTTGGTATATGAATAGATAATAAGAGATGACAGCACCCATAATGCTGTCTAAGAATTTTGGATGGTATTGAATACTGTTTTAGCAGTATGTACAGTAATGTTACACCAAATGAGTATGCTTATGTTTTTCTTGTGAAGATGCTTTTCCTCAAAGGTTTTCATTGTGTTAAATTCAAAGTTTAAAGCTTAAATATGCAATTTTAAAGTATTAGAGGAAAGCATGAATGTTAAACAGAGTGTTAAGAGATTATTTGAATTCAAGACAAGCCAATAGGTATAGGATGTTTTTATTAATCCACCAGAGTTATTTGGCAAATGGGAAGACAGCTTTCTGCATTGCAAAGTGGAAGAGTTTTCTCTGTTGTGGCTGGTCCAGCCACTGGGTGCCTTTGTTGTTAAAGGTGCTGGAGGGAGGGTGAAGCATGGGTTTCGAGGAACCCATGAGCTGGCACTTGTCACCTTTTGGCTGTAGTGAAACTCCCATCCCACCCATGTTAGATGTGTTGCTCTGGATCCAGCGCCCTCCTGGCTGTCCTCATCCTCCCTGCGCGGGGAGTTTGTGTGCGTAAGCTCTGGTGCCATCAATACCCTGGCTTAAAGACAGGTAGCTTGTCAGGTGAATATAATTTCTCCAGAAGCTCAAAAGCCCCAGGTCTTTCTAAGAGTCCATTTGGTCCTGGCAAAAAAAAGTCTCACAAATGTGGGAGTCAGGCTTGAGGGTTCTTCTCCAGGGGAGGGCATTTGCCAGGGTGAAGGCAAATGAAGAAGGCAGCGAGTTGGTTCCTCGGAAAGCAGCAGTGGGAGGCCAGAGCTCCTGGTGAAGGTGTCTGCGGGCGGCTTGGCCTTCCTAACGGCTCTTCTAAGGAGGAACTGAAAGCAGGGGGCAAGTTAGCAGTCAAAGGCCTTTCTTCAAAAGGCTCCTTACCAAGCGCAGGAGGTGGAGGGGAGCTGTGCTGTCCCTGTGGTAGCTTTAGTGCAGTCACTAATTCCTTTCTCTGTGGCTGGAAAGGATTTGCTGGGCGGGACAGGCTCATTCTGCCTTCGTTGTGCCTTGTGTCTGTCCTGATCAGGTCACATCTAAAGACAACCCGCAGCAGTTGCTGGGTTGTGAACACAGTTGTTGTCTTGTGGTCTGATTTTGCCCTGATAGCCCCATTTCTCTTTCTGCTTTGTTGTCTTTAAGCAGTTGCTGCTATGGTGCGGCAGTTTTGGTGCACGGGTAGATTCCTACGTCAGCCTGGTGGCCTTGGGCTGGGAGCTGAGATACTCAGTACTGCAAACCCTCTGCTTGTTGCCCAGGTGTGGGAGACGGGGTGTGAAGAGCTGGGACTTGCACACAGAGGGGAGAGAGGCCTTGAAGGGTGGGGGTTCTTCAGTTCTTAGTTACACTTTAAGGCAGTCCTTGCAAAAGTTGGTCCAAGCCACATCACCGTTTCAGAAACCAGCAAGGGGGTGTCCTCCTGTCTGCACGATGCTTTGCTGTGCCAGAGGACTGTGTGTGCTGCTCCTTACGAGACCGTAGTGAAAACATATTAAAATCCAGCATTAGTGTGTGCCATACTTTTGACTCAGGAGCAGCTGAGCTTTTTAGTCCTCTTGGAGTATCTTGGCATATTTAGCAAGGATCAGCGAGACCCCTGGTCCTAGGTAGTGCTTAGGGGTGCAGCAGTGTGTCCTTGCTGCAGCTTGGGCAGTAAGTTGGATTTCTGTGGAGACAATTTATGCAGAAGAGAACAGGCTGACTCACCTGCCCGTGGTCAACAAATAACAGGCACTCAAAATACATTACTTGGAAAAATAAAAAATACTTGGAAAATGTTGTAGCGAATACATGACTTGGAACAGAGCTGTTGAGGGTGAAGTTTTTAGCAAACACTTCTCAGGGAGGCATGTGGTGCCGTGTCCTGGAAGTTGCTCCGATAGCCGACCCTGGGTTGGGCTCTTCTGCAGAAAGCCCTTTGGGAAAGTACAAATTCCAGCGGAAAATCCCAGAAACTTTCTTGGGCAATTCTCCTTTGGGACTAATGGATTGCAGCCTCGCTGAGGTGATTGGAGAGCCTGTCTTCATCCCAGGAATGTTTTTGGCTTCCGCGTGGTTCCCTGCAGGCGGCCGCCGTCGCAGCTGCACCGTGCCAAGGGAAGGGAATTACGGTACACGCTGTGCAAACGGGGCGGCTGTGTGCCTGAAGCCGTACCAAATTCCAAGGGGATTTCTCCTACCACTCGGAAGCGGCTGTGGCTTCCCAGTACCCTGTTCTCACACCCCAGGGGGGAAAAAAATATGTAAAAATACATAGACTCAACATTGTGGGGGGAAAAATCCTGATGGGAATCTAGAGGTTCATATGAAATGCTGGGCTCCTCATAGATGAGCCTTTGTCATTTGTCCTTGGATGAATTCTCAGAATTCTGCTTTGGTGCCAAATGAGCATAGCCCATGAGGCCCACTAGAGGCTTTTAGCAGAGAGTGTCTCCAAGCAAAGCTTCCTTAGGTGAATTTTCAAGGGTTTTCAAATCTATATGGGGAGATTGGGAAGGAGGAAAATTCCACTTGGGGATTTGTAAGAGGTGCTTCATTAATAATAAGCTGTGAGTGGTGCTTTTGCTGAAGAAACTATTTCTCCCACTACTGGGGGGAAAGCAATACCAGTTAAGCCAAGACTGTAGCAGAAACTTACTGGAAATGTTTACATGTTACTTAATACCTTGACATACATTATTCAGCTTGCGTAATGTCAGCTGGGGTGGAGCAGGGAGGATGGCTTTGCACAGTTTGCTTCCTCCCCGTGGAAGTTTTTCCTGAACACAGCTACCGTTTGGGGCCATCGGATACATTCCAGGAACGCAAAGTGCTGCAATATCCTAACATCACTTGCAAAGGGATGTAACCTTACCCTGAAAGGAAGCAATTCTCTGAGCCAGTCTGCCTTCAGCGTAGAGCAGAGTTTTACCAAAAGACCCCTGTGAACCCACTCCGAGCAGGAGAGCTATGCAGTAAATGGTGGGGCTATTGAAACGGATGTGGTTTTTGTCCTGGAAATGTGACCCCGCTTTCCCCCTCGGAGCCCTGCACGAGCTCACCCTGCTGCACAAACCACTTAAGCCTCTGCCTCAGCCTTCCTGGTGTGAGTGTCTAAAGGGCTTCCTGAACCGGAGCCAAATGGGCTGTGTGTCGAGGAAAAGATGAAACGGTGTCAGCTCCATTAGCACTGCCACAGCAGCACAGGGAAGGGGATGGCAAGGAGAGACAGATAAGCGCAAAGTTAAGCTGGTGCCTCTCTGCTCCTCTCCTTTTAGTGAGGATCCAAACTGTCGTTTTGTGATTCACTTGCTGCGTGATGTTCCACGGATGCGACTGTGATAAATAGGGAATTGGCATCATTTGCCTAGTTGTTTAAGTGGGTGTTACTCATTTAGGTGAGGTTTTCGGATTTCTTTTGATGGATTGCCAGACAGAGTGGGTGAAAGAGGCAGATACTTTAGCTTGGTTAATCAGTACCTGGCAGTATTGTTGTAAGAGCAGATTTAACGCAGGCATGGAGTTTTTGTAGTGCTAAGGCTGGTGTGATTTGTTAGCTCAAAAGAAATGAGACATGTTTCCCCTTAAGCTGCAAAAAGATCTCTCATTGGCATCTAGTCAGATTTAGTCATATTGGCCATTTAGCTCAAATTAGCCATATGTAGCTCAAAGCAACTGCTCAAAATGTAGTTCTTAGAAATAGCATGAGTCTCCCTGATTCAGGATGACTAAATGGTCTAGCAGCAGAAGGTAGTGTGGAGGAGTGTTTGGAAACGTGTGCTGGCATCTGAGGAGTAGTCCCAGCCCCTCGGCTCTTTTGTGCAGAGACCATTGATGGCACTTTGTGGACACCCTTCCGCAATGTGTTAGGAGGAGGCTTTTTCGGAGGGCAGGATTTGTAGCTCCAGAGGGTGTTTTCATATTGTAATCATCCCAAAGGGTGTGACTGAGCTGCAGCACTGAGCACTGAACGTTTGTGCTTCTCCGTGAAAATGGTCTCGGGTCTTGGTGCCCATATGCCCTAGTGTTAGTGTGGAAGAAGTTTATATTGGAATATGAATGCTGGTATGAATAGATACGCATAGATTAGCATCAGTTTTCTAGGGGCTTGAAACATACTTGAGTCTATAAATGCCTTTTCAATGTCTGCTAGTTATATATATTTCTGATACTCCTTTTAAAACACCGTCGTTGGTAGCATTATAATTGTGGCATGTTCACAAAAGCAAGTAAGTTCAAATCTGACATTTTATATGGAAGCTCAAAATAGCAGTCTGTTTGGAGCTAAGAATAGGTATATTTGGAGTAATTATGTTGCATGTAATATTGTGCTTATGGATGTTAGTTTCACAGAATTGTGGTTTGATCTGATATATAGGTATAGATAGGTAAAGATACACTAGCTTCCTAGCAATATGTCATGATCAATAAGATTAAAGGGATAAGGTTTTCACCGTGGGCTAGAGAAATGTTAATGTGGTACCTGTGCTTCATGGTAACAGCAATGTCAAAGGTGCTTTTATCTTGCTTGGGTTTATGCATGGCATAAAACTTGCGAGAGATGAAGATCTGTTTTTGAGAAAGTCTTTGGTGATTCATAAACAATGCACGACCACATTCGGAAGGGATGTTTGCTGTGTACCGCAGGTCAGTAAGTGCCTTTGTAGAGGAAACTGCTCTTGTGCAATTTGGGGGCTGGCACTTGCTCTCTTGGAGCACTCGTGCGCTAGAGGAAGCTTTGCTAACTCTGCCTTTAACCTCGACATCAGTGACTGGACAGGGGGCTTTGGAAAACAGGTTTGGCAAAACATCAATTGAAAATTGTATGCAAACCACATGGAGAAATAAGCCTAGTGTAGCATATTTCATATTTAACTTCCATAGTTGCCAAAACAGTGTGATATGCTCGATAGGGTGAGCGATTGTGACTCGAGTTTTACCTTTGTATCCTTTCTGTTGTCAGAATGGCCCAGCAAGAAGTCCAGCTAGGACCTAAGTATCTAAATAAGATTGGAGAAATAGGGATTTCTTTAACCCATTTAAGTTTTGTTCCAGTTCCCTTAATCTGTTGCCTAGTGTTTGCCTCTGGGCCGAGTAACACAGGGTGAACCCGAGAGACTGAGAGCAGGCTGGGTGCTGTGCTTGGCAGGGCATCATGTGCCTCCTGCAAGACTGCAAATACTCCTTTACCTCTTCAGCTGTTTGGGCGATCCATCCTAGTGAGCAAAACGGAACGGCTGAAACGCATTCTGAAGACTGATGCTTGATTTTCCTCATCAGCGCGTTACAAAGATGATGAGCTTGGCACTGGTAGTGTAATGATATGAAGGCAGGTAGGGCAGCTGTCAGTTCGAGCTCTGACACATTAAAACCTGCTGGACATGGGAGCCTATTTTTAGTAAAAGAAAAAAAGTGGATTGTGTCCTAGTTTCTGTCAAATTGTGCCATGGGATCTTTATATTTGATTAGAAAAGTTGGCAGAAATAACATAAATGCACTCAGTCCCTCATCTGAAACGTGGCAATTGTAGCAGTCTTGTGCTGCTGCTTATTGCAAAGAAACTTTAATCGTGGGCATGAGGTCAGGCACATAAAGCAGGCAGGTGTGATGAAAGCTAGTGGGAAACTTGGCTCTGGTGTGTGAAGTTATATGTAAGCAAAACAGCCTGGCTCTGCTAGGCACGAGCTATGCAAGATGTTTTAATGCAAGATGTTTTGTATGCATCAATGGAACCGTTTTTGGAAAATCTGTGCTAGGAAGATGGGGGAAAAATAGGTAGAGGTATTTAAATAGAGAAGGTAGCAGCAAAATCAGGCTGCAACTTCAGAATGTTGTTACTTGTGTCAAGGTCTTAATCTTCCTGATTTGTGAGCAGGTTTTTAAGTCTCACTGCAATTCAGGCAGGAGAGGGTGCCTGGACTCCCGCATGGGGAGCTGGTTTCTGTAACTTGTGCATCTGAGCAAGTGCTCAGTGGTGCTGCTGATACACTGAGGTGAGAGGTGTGACCCACATCGCGGTACTAAAGGATGCTGTCAATAATCCATGTGCATGAGACCCATCTGAACTGCCACCTTATTAGTGCAGCTTGTCCTCTGCAAGACACCATCACCTGACACTGTCCAGTTCGTAGCAACATTTTAAGAAGTTGCTACCCCTCCTTTTCATGGTCCCTCCTGTCTTTTCCCACTGGTGTCATCTTACCAGATAAAAGTTGTGTGTTCTTGCGGTGGGCAGGTCGTATTATTGGTAAGCCAAACTCCATGTGTTTTGTCCTGCACATGGGGGGCTCCTGCAGCGCTGCATTCTGTGTAGTCCTTTCTGTAGATGATTTTGTGTGTTAGGTTGTTTAATGCACGTTCTCCTCGCATACATCATTCTTGAGGAATCTCAGTGTTTCCTTTTTGGATGATTAAATATAGATTTTGGCAGTTAGGCCAGATTTTTCTGCTTTGATTTTCCTAAGCGCGGTACCTGAAACTGTTGCACCGAAGCGATTTGCCTACTATGAACAGGTTTTAAGTTTCAGTGACTAATGGACATAATTTTCCCTGAAGAGTAACAACTTAGCAGCTTAGGGGACAGGCAGAATTTTTCTAGTACAGATGGAGTGATGTAAAATGAGGGATGGAATTTTGTTAATGCCATAAAAGCTATTTTTGGAGGTTGTGATCCAGCTGCCTTTGCTCTGGCTGCCCGCTGGGAGCTGGTGGTGTTGCTTTCCCTGTGCAAGGTGTTGTAAAGCCCTTTATTTGGGTGACAGTGGGCAGCGGGCACACAAAGGGCTGCCTGTGCAGTACAGAGTGGCCATTATGCGCCCTGCCGTTGCTCACAGTTTTGAATAGAACTGCTTTTTTTCAAGAAAATAAATACCCTCTGAGTCTGCTGTTCCTCAGCCTTTGCCACAAAAAGTTCCTGTGCATCGACTGCCCAAAGCTGATGGTGTTTTGTAGGTCTTGCTGTTGTATCGTGATGCGAGACACTTGCAAGTTGCTGCCAGCGTTGAAGTGCTGTAGTCGCTGCTTCCTAAACATCTCCCGCACCTGGCATCCAGCTGCCTTTCGGATCGTGGTCCTCCAGGCTCCCTGCGCTGTGCTTTTTCCAGTCATTTTTTTCTCCTTCAGGCCAACCATCCCGCACTGTTCCCGTTTGTGTTTTCCTTCTTGCTTTGTTGTGCTCCATGGCTGCAGTTGGGGGCTGCCTGCAGATGTGCTGGCCGACTGTGCTCTACTTCCCTTATTCCCAGCGTGGCCGTTACACGAGGGCTCAAATAATGTAAAGGCAGAATGCTGGTGCTGACACATTTTCCTCGTGACCAGGAATGTGCCCTAGGTGTACAGCTGTTTTGCATGCAAAGACATGACTCAGACTCAGACTTTATGGACAAAAACCTTTTGTTATGCTGAGAACATGTGTAACAATAGCCTGAGGTGGGGGAGAATAATAGTGTGTGTTGCTTTGTGGAGGGATGTGGGAAAGGAATCTCAAGGAAATGGAAAATTTTCATTTAATTTATAACCTCTGTTTAATTCACAGCTATGCAGGGTATAGAAATGTGTATTTAAAGTTACTTCAGCCAGATTTCTTACCCGTATTGCATGTGCTGCCTGTAACACTGTCAGGATGAGAACACAAGAGTCCTAGCAAAGTTGGTCAACTGTAATCTCAAATATGGGGAGAACTCTCATTGCCCCCATTACTAAGCACTGCTGTTAGGTTTGGAGGCATTAAAACACAAACTGAAATTTGGAGATTACAGCCTGGCAAGGAGGAGAGGAAAAAAAAGTGCCTGTGGTCAGGTTTAATTGAAGTCTGTTGATGGATCTGGTGGAAATTGCCTGTACGAGGTAGTTTCAGAGTGCTCCAGGCTTTATGCGTGACAGCTCCTTGAGGGCGTCGTTAGGCGGTGGCCAAAACGCCAGCAGGGCCAACGCGTGCGAGTTTCTGGCCCGTCGCCGGCTGCTTGGTGACCCGGGTGACTCGTGTTTCACAAGGCTGCGCCGGGGCCTGGGCAGCAGCAGCCCGAGGTGCAAACCCGGGGCGACAAGCGGAGGGGCAGCAGGAGCGCAGGGCAGCGGGATTCTGTGCGGCGCGTAGGGAAAGGGAACCGGCGGCGCCAAAAAGGGCCGCGAGGAAGAGGGGGCGCGGGGCCCGGCCGGTCCCGCGGCAGCCG
>JAYECN010437878.1:0-22407 GCA_035222435.1 Microcambeva ribeirae | reverse complement strand
CGCAGCGCCGCGGCCCGGCGCCCGCCAGGGGAGGAGGAGGAGGGGGCGCTCCGTCCTGCGCGGAACAAAGCGCCCGCTGCCATCTTGAGACGCGGCCGGTCGCCGCGGCGGCAGCGGCGACGGCGGGGCCCTGCCCGCGCTCGGCGGGGCGCCCTCACCTTCCCCGTAGTCCATGGCGGCGGCGGCGGGGAGCGGCTCCCGAGGCGGCGATGGTGGCAGCCGCGGCGGCTCGCGCTTCCCTCAATGGCGCCTTGCAGCGAGGCAGGGCGGGCGCGAGCGCGGCGGCGCCAGCAACGCCGCGCGCTGATTGGCCGGGCGGCCCCCGACGAGGGAGCGCGCGCGCCCGCCGCGTGACGCCATTTATAGCCCCGGCGCAGGGTGCCCGGATGGGTTGGTCACGGGCGGGGTGACGGCGTGGCGGCCATGTTGGGGGCTGGCAGCCGCCATTTTGCGTTCTGGCGTGAGGGCCTCGTCTCGCGTTGAAAAGCTTCCGGATTAGCAATGACAAAATAATAATTAATAATAATAAGCTACATAATTCTTCTCCCTCTGTTCGTCTCCTGGTAGAAACACGTGAGCCAATATAAAACCACATCCGTGGGTGCAGAAGTACCAAAGCTGCCTGTGTGGGGCTGTGCCTGGCAGGAGCCAACCCCAGGCCATGCAGGGGGAATGAAGGAGGAGTCCGGGCGCGTGTGCCGCACTAGATCCCAGCAGGGCTTCGTTCCTTATGGAAACCCTGCCAACAGCATTATCCCTCTTCTAAACGGCAATTGGGACAGGGCCTTGCAAGGCTGCAGAACGAGGGGCTGGCTGCTCGTCCCGCGCCCGCCCCTCAGCCCGGCCGCACGGCCGTGGCCCTGCCTCGCGCGTGGTGCTGAGCCGCCTGCGTGAACCATCCGAGCATCCCGGCCTCCCGCCTTTCCCCTCTATTTCCCTAAAATAATGAACACAGTTAAGCCTGTGCTGAAACATCACCTTCCTTGGACAATAAAATGCTTATTTAAGCAATATCATCCCCATTATTTACTTTAATGAACACCATCTGTGAACCCTAGGACACGTAATTTTAGTTTCTATAACAGACCGGATTAAAACACTTTGAAATGGGATAAGGGCAAATAGAAACTTCCATTTTAAGTTAGCTGCAGAACACCACGGTGCTCCTCTAAGCAGCCAAGTGTTTGAGGAAGCAACAAAGGTCACCTCGGGCATACCATCACGAATCAGAAACCAAAGGCCTGTGAGAGGACCACATGCTGAGAAATGCCCAATTCTTTGTAGTTTCTTGATTTTTTTATGTCCCTAAAGGAGGGCTCGGGGGATAGGAGAGCAGGGGATTTGGGAGAGCTGTAAGCAGAGACGACACGGGAAGTCTTGGGAATACAACCCTGGGTCAAGCTGTGGGCATAGGTCAGGCTGGGGTGCCGGGCAAAGCCACCGCCTTCTGGTTTCCTGATTTCGTCGCGTATGTGTTCAGGGAACAAGACTTCTTTCACTCCTCAGTAACTGACAGGTTTACATCAAAAGCACTGCCGACTTCTCCTCAGCTGACAAGTTATAAAAGTCCCGTTGCAGGAGAGGAAGCTTTGACTCACCCAGGTGCAGAGTCCAAGTTCTGAATTAAACTAAAATCTAAATCTGGCAAAGGAGTTCAACAGTTTCCTTCCCCAAGCTCTGGATGGCAGCAGTTGAGAACGTACTTGAATCACAGTCTTTGGATACAGCTGAGTGAAGCACGTTGCAGGCTGCAGGTTTTCCTGTTGAGCTCCCCTCTTAAATCTGAATTCCTTTCTCTCCCCCGGCATCACAGGAGAAACGCAGAGAAAATGGTTATTCCCTGCCAAGTGGAATCTTTTCTTCAGCTTCACCACTGACTCTTCAGCCAAAGATACATTATGCTTGGGCTGAGCAGTGATTCCCAGGGCCAAGCAGGCAGCTTGCAAGCTGTTTTTTTGCACACCCATCCCTTAACACATGTACCCTTGTGCAGACTAGATGAGTTTCTTGCCTCAAACCTGAGACTTACACAGTAAGCATCTTCCTCAATCTCCCATACATTCAGAGTTGTATCTCTCATGTATGCAACACAGCAGCCTCTTCAGCTTTTTTTTTATTTCTTTTCTATGGCTAGATGCAGTGCTGTTCAGCCTGCTCTGTAATTTTGCACTTGTGAGCGGGCAGTAAGGAGGCACAGTGCTGCCCTGCAGATGGGAGGAGACCATCTGGTCATTATACAGTCAGAGAAATTCCTCCTAGAAGGCACCTTCCAGAGCTGCAGCTAGTACCGTGCCTGTCTGCCCCAGAAGGCCTGCCGTAGTCCTGCCCACCACTTTCCACAACCAGACACACCATTGCCTTTTCTTAGATTAGAAAATGTATAGCACAGTGTGTCTTGCTCTGTGCAAAACAATATAAGGAAAATAAGGAATAAGAAATAAAAGGAATTTAAAAAATGGCATACATGTGCACAGAATCCAAAGGCTATATTTAACTGACAATCAGTACAAATGCAGTGGGAATAAAATGGATTTCTAAGGTTGCCCTAAGCATGCAGAATTCAAAATTACTAAAATATCTTCTCTGCCTGAGGAATCAGTGCATTCTTCAGGAAGAGTTGGTAAGGATTGCACTAACTGGATTTTCCCAGTGCGTCTGGGCTGGGCAAAGCGTGGTAGCTAATGAAAAAAGTTGTTGAATAAGTTATTATAAATAACTTATATAAATGATTATTATAAATAATAATACCACAACCTGTTCTAGGGCTTGGATTTAATTCTGCGAGTCACTTTCAGATGCACAAGGCTGGCCAAACTGGGTCCTGACAGACTGAGAATGGGCAGGAGCACGACCACAGCACCTAATGCCCCCATCCCTGGGATAAGAGTCTTGATGCCAAGAGAGGAGTCTTCTTGTGATTTCTCTGCACTATTCCTGTAAAACGCATTTGTTCTGTGACTGCTCCATCAGCATAGTCACTCAATAGAGTATCCTGAAAAATAAATGCAACGAGAGAGGCAAAAAACTGTCAAGGGAAATTCAATAGGACATTTAGAGTAATAACTGAAAATGTCTTCTTTGAGAAGTACACATTCTGTACACATCTTCTGCTTACTACCAAGAGTAACATAGTTAAACCTCTATATAATGTGTCATATTAAAAATCTCACTACAAAAGATGAGAAGCAACCCTGGAAGAAACCAATGATCTTTGAAATCAGCAGAGGAAGCTCTGAATTGGTCCCAAGCACATTATGGCAAAGTTGCAGTGTTTCTTAATTCATACACAACCCTCTTCTCCCCCACAATATTATGAGAGTTACTGCTGTCTCATGGGTCATTTCACCATTTGAAGAAGTTAGAGACAGCTGAAGTGGTTGTCATGGGGACAGCAATCTGTCAAATAAAAGAGCGATGTATGATAAGAAAATATCCAATTATGAAAAATGTGTTCTCATACCTAGAAGCATTTTAAACACCAATCAGAAGAGATAAGCTTTCATACACAGCCCTGCAGGCACACAGATCTGTCAGGCCCAGAACCAAAAAAGCTCAAGGACAAGAAAGTGGATCGGGGGGCAGACCAAGGATACAGCAGGTATAACATAGAATTCTTTGGATTCAATACAAACAGGTCACCAAAAGCGTATTATTTTAGACTTAATTATGATCAATGGGCCACTGTTGGTTTGAGTCTTTTAAAACAAAGACTCCTTCTTTTCTCCTTGCAGGACTGCAAAAAAGAAAAACCTAAGCTAAGCAAAACAAAACAAACCAGAGACATAAAAAGAGAAAGAGAACAGAACAGTATTGTACTTCATTAGTTGTTGATGATCCAAAACACAAGTGTTTCAGTTCAATGTAGAACATCCCTGTGCAATCCCATCCTGTTCTAGAATTTTTGTTTTGCTGCTTCCTTGGCTTTGTTCTGTTTGTGTGGGGTTTTTGTAAAGTCTTCAGAGCAGTACAGGGGTAGGAGAACAACCAGGGATTTATCAAAGCACACACTGCCGCACTGTAAAACGCGGCGCTCTTGCAGCTTGGTACTACACCAACCCCCACTCTCTCCCCTTTCCAAGAGCTGCAGCTTTCTACTTACTAATCTTTACATTTAAGACATAGTCTAAAAGCTAGAAATTCTGTGAAATGAACGTCAGTTGCTGTTAACAGTGGTCAGCACCCAGGCACTAGCAGCTGTGCAGCTCTAACATTGACAAAGCCTCTGGATACAGTGTGGTTGATCTAAATCTCATCAGCAGTAATGGGGGGGGGGGGTTCGTCTGTCCTTTCTTCAAAGCTCTCTGTCTTTTAACTCTGTTTATAGCAGGTGGGACTGACATGATGTTTACATTTCCAGAAGCACATCTCTGCAGTGTACTCAGTGCTGTTAAAACTGTATTTGCAACTGTCGAATATATATTCTCTAATTGTTAACATACATCTCCACGGACACCTGGAATTTTCAGGAGCTTAACAGATGGGGAGTGGGGTGGGAACAGGAAAACCACATTGATTCTTTCTAGAACATGAAATCTAATTGCCTTCATTTCTTCTAAGATAACAACGTAGAACCGGATCCTTCCATCTGAGCCTAGCAGAACCATGGAAACCATCCAGAGCCAAATTGATTTCAGTGGGCCCTTATATCCATCATCACAGGGTAAATCAGAGCCTTATATTAGATACATAATATGATATTTTCAAAGCTCAAATATTGTCTTTCTTTTGTATATATGATGCATCAAAAACACAAAAGCAAACTCAAAATTCAGCAGGAGACAGCGGTAACATCCAAAGCAGAAAGATCCTAACCGTTACCAATTTCTACAGACAGAAAGCACTCAGAATATCGGCGAAAAGCCAAACTGACTTCACAAGCTGCTTCGCATACCCTTTACAGGAAAGCGAAGGAGCTTTCCAAGGCGCAAGCCCGGCAGCGCGCGCAGAGCAGCCGGAGCTCGCGCTGCTTCTGCCCCGCCAGAGCCCACCGCCGTCGTCCCGCGCGCAGCAGCGGCCCCTCAGCAGTCCCTCCTCCGGCCCGGTGACTGCTGCAACATTCGGGTCACAGCGCAACACAGAAGCGAGGGTAGCAGAGCCAGGCTCAAGCTCATGTCTGGTTTTGGCACGATTTCCGGGTGCCGGCTGGTTGGGAATAGAGAGGGGATATCGGCTTCATTATCTCACATACCTAGAGGAAAAAGGATCTTTGCAGAGCATCCTGCTAATAACTGGCAAAGTACCAGGGAAGTGCTGCACTTTTCTTGCATGCAAATACTTGTAAGCAATTATTGCTTTCTAGAGCTACAACTTAGTTTTACTTTCCACTCCTCGGAGGCCAGCGCCAGGCGCTCCCTGATGCTACAGGCTGCTCGAGGGGCGCAGGCCTCTGCCCAGGCCTCCACGTGGGGCCAGCCCCAGGCGTGTAGCTGCCCTCATGAGAGGCAGAACTGGGCTAGCACTGCCCACTGTCCCCCTACCCCCAGCCAGGCCACCAGTGCCCTGCAGCACTTCTGGCCGTTCATTATTGCGTGTCTATTTGCTGCTATGTTAGTCAATACCATCCTCGCAACACACCCTTCCCCTGTCCTTCATAAAAGACAAGCAAGGCATGTAACTAACACAAACAGGCGTACTCATTGCAAATGTTTTTCAAGCATTCTGTATATGTATTTCTGTATCATAAATGACACAAACCCAGTGTCTTTTCTCTCCCCAAAAGCTTTGCATTTAAGCATATCTTAAATCTTAGGCATAGTCTGTCACACACACACACAGCGTATGCTGCATTCACAGCATGAGTTTATTCACAGTGCTTTCCTAGAAATGCACAGCTCGTATGTATTCAAAACCCTTTGCAGATGGATAGAGCATGCGCAAGAAAGTGTGAGGTTCCAAGCAGATAAATAGCACTTGCAGCACACAGCAGCAGACCCCTTATCTCAGAGCATAAAGGCTTGTTTATAGCCATTCCCCTTTAAAATAAAAGTCACCATCAACTAAGATATTGTTATTGTGACTAAAGACAAGAAAGCTGAATGTGAGAGATGGGCAGTAGCATGGCTTCTTCCAGAGGAAAAATAAATAACAGGGTGATTTTTTTTTTCCACACAGCTAAAGCGGCTGAGACTCTTAATGCTGAAAGTCTTGGTTTCTATTTCCTCCTTGTGAACATGGTTTGCATAGACAAAGCCACGAGCTTGTTACAGGAAACAGAGAAGAAGTTTGAGCACACAGCCACAAGATGAGAAGGGACTTACTCCAGGCAATTCCCCCAAAGGAATCCCGTAGGAAGTAGGAAAGTTACTGCCATGGGGGCAGAAGAAAACCTGTAACAGACTCCCTGTTTTTACCAGATTCAGTGGCACGTGTAACGTATTTGTTGCTGTTTATTTGTAAGGGAAAAGATGGAAGGGACCCTGTCTTCTTTTCTTCCACACTGTGGTAAACCTAAGAGATTAGGATGTAGGCTTCCCACCGATAACTGTTCCAAAAGTCGGAGGCTGCCCATACTCCTGTACCTCCACGCCCAGAACTGCTTTGAATTCATGTCATGTTTAAAACAAATTCAAAAAATAGAAGTCGGATGGTATAGTAATTTGCACTTGCATGCCACTTTCTGTGCCTTGGTCCTTGGGCTTTGTTCTTGAACTTTTTCTCTGTGACTCTGAGGGACACTTTTTCTAATTTTTAATTTATTGCTGTTGTTGCTGTTTAAAGCTCAGGTTTTCGTGATCTCCCGAGTCTGACTCCAGAGGTGCACAGCAAACACTGAGTGTTATAAGATTTGTGATAAAATCACCAAAATGTCAACATATTGGTTGACATAACATTTCAGACTGCTTTTCCTGTATTTCCAAATTAGTCCAGTCCAGGATTAATTTCCCCATGGCCCAGTATATCCTGCCATAAGAGTGCTCAGCTTTTTTTCATTAAGTTCTGTTATGCTGCTAAGTACTACTGAAGGAGCTGGTCTGCTAGAGGTATTATCCCATAGCAGGAGGGGGAAATTGCCATCTGATTTTGCAGATTTATGATACAGCAGAGTGCACAGTAGCATGCTTTTATGTAATAGTTTATTTACAGGTTATCGACCTTTTATAGAGGAATCACTAGTTTTGCCAAAATGGGAACATATGCAGGATCTTTTGAATGTGTGAGAGAAGCAAATAGCCACAGAGTCTCTCACATTGCACACATACTGTCACCCATTCGCCTCAGGGATGACCAAGATTTCCTTTGCACTTAACCTTTCCAGACCCTTAAACCCTGCATATACTGCACTTATTCCCGGATTACCTTTTTCCGAGAATGTAATGCTCAAAATAAAGGCTTCTCCAGGCTTTCCATTTGCTATGCTTTGGACTGTTCTGCTCTGAGGAGCTTCACATCCAAACACACTTGTTTCTGCAAAACATCTGATATCGAACCCTCTTTGCCCTTGAGGCACAGGGTGAGGTTACTCACGGTAAGAGGCCGCAGTACCGTGGTGTCCCCCATAGCTTCCAACCACATTTTTGACACGAGTTAGCAATCCAGTGAGGCATGGGGCCAAACAGGATTAGGGCTTGGAGCGCTCCTGAGCACTGCAGCCTCCATGGGAAGCTCAACACTGAGGTGAGGTCCCTCCTGGCAGGTGCCCACAAGGCTCCACAGCCCGTCCCAGCCTTCCCCAGAGACCGCTGCATCCTCGGAGCCAAGCACAGCGAGGGAATCTCCGCCAGGGAAAGCTATGCAAGTCTCTGCTTACTATTACCTTTTGCTTCCTCTTCCTCCTCCTCCTCCGTTACCTTTGTTACTCTGGATCTCTGTTCTGGCACAAGTGTAGAGATGGTACCCATGGCCTGAGGACATTCACTGGGGTGAAGGTCACTGTGCTTGTCCATGTTTTCTCCATGAAGACTGATGGACTATCTTTGCTAGATGCTCCAACCAAAATCTTTCCTGTGGTTGAGATATGGTCTTTCTCTCTCTCTGTCCTTTGCCCATCAGGCTTCCAGCAGCAACAGGGGAGCTAGCAGGGATCCATGAGCATGAGAAATATGTGGTTATATTTTTCTTCCAAGACAAGCACAAAAACAAATGGCAAAATATTAGGTCCAGATTTCCAGGGCTGGTTTTAGAGTGGCAGGATTCCACTGAGCATTCTGCATTGCCTTCTGCTACATACCTGTATGCAGAACACCACTGGTTTGAAAATGCACATACTGGGTCTAAATCCTGAAATTGGACACAAGAGCTTTGGTCACCTAGTTTGCACCCACCTGCCCCGGCCAGTTCAAACCCCTGTGTGTTTCAGAGACCATGTGCGAGAAACCGCTGCGTGCTGAGCCAGCGCTAGCTGTGCTGTGCTCCTAACACCAGCATTCAGAGACCGAGCCAAAGATTGTGCCACAACCATCTAGAAAAGTGCAGTTCATCAGGTGGCATCTCTAAGGGGCCACTCTCGTCCTACCTCGGGAATACCCCTGGCCGTGGTTTTCCATTGGGGCTGTGCGTGACCCTTGGTGGTGGCAGTGCCTGTCAAGCTTATAGCTTGGGTAGGGGGATTTGCTAGAAAACACTCAAATGACTGTATTGTCTTTTCAGTGTATGACTACAAACAGCTTGAATTTCCTTATCTAGAATGGGCTTTCAGCACTACAGAAAAAAAAAAAAAGTTTCCATGTTATGTCTGGAAGCTTGCATCATTTTCTCCTTTCTTCTGGGCAGTGCCTCCCCTTTGCATAATTTCATTCAGATGTATAAACTCTCCAAGATACATGCCAGGGGACAAGAGGAAAAGCATCTCTCACAGAAAAACAAAATACCAATTTGTATCTGAGTTATACACACAAAAAAAAGGCAAAATTCCTTTGAAGGAAGAATCATGAAGAATCAGGACCATCTACCAGAAAGTGACGGCGAGTTCCTGCGTGTGCAGTCCAGCAGCACTAGTGAAGGAACCTGAAGAAGGGCAGAGAGTCTCAGCACCTCTCACTCGTGTCCATGTCCATCCATGCCACCTCTAGTCAGACCAGCGAAATTAAAAGCAGCACTGGAACATCTCTCTGCATTGCGATCAGTCTCCCTTGGCACGTACATAACACAAACAGACTGCTATTAAATGCATGACAGGATTGCTTAGAACAGGTAGGACTGGGGGCTTTGAATCAGAGCTTCAGGTCTTCTCAGACTATGAGGACTCAAGAAAGGATGGGGAAAAATAAAAATTGCCTATAAGGGCCCTGTCAGGCCTGATTCTTCAAGTAAATTAAAGAAACTTCCTAATCTGTCTATGACAACCAAGGTAATGTCGCACCTGTCCAGGATCAGCCTGCCCAGTGAGGACTGACACAGAGCAACCACCTTGACACTACTTCTCCCCTCAGAGGAGACACACACAGAGGTTGTCCATTTAAAGCAATTTCCCAGGTGCTCTAAGTCACAAGGAGGTCGTGGCTACTTATGGGCAACGGTGGATCCGGTGCTCTCAGTTCTAGCTCCCAGCTACGTTGATGCTCCCACCATCTCACTGCCGCACGGCAAATGAGAACAAATTGCTGGGCTTGGCTGATTTCCCAGCAGGCTGGTGCCTGCATCTCAAAGCCACCACAACTAACAGCGCTATCTATCTCTTTTCTTGAGCTTCAGCAAAAACCATGGAATGGAAATAAAGCATGAACTGCATTCGTGGCCTTGCATGTGGCTTCTTTCTGGTTCCGGATCGAAGCTCACGGGCAGAGCTGAATGGCCGGACGCTGGCTGCTATTTCCCTGGCTGAAGCAGATTGCTGGAGGTAGGGACAGCATCAGGCTTTGAAATCTTCCTGCCACAAGCCCATTTCTTTGCCTGTTACTCATGTCCCTGTAGACACTTATACCCAAATGAGCCACATTCTGCACCACATTTGTATTTGCTCTTGGCATTCCGTGGACAGTGAAAATCAATAGAAGCAGCTTCACTTGCAGGAATTCGAAGCTCTGGTGTTTGCCCAGTAAACACAGCCCTGCATTTCTGAGGAGAACTGCAGCAAAGGGAAAAGACGGCGGGTACTCCTGCTGCTTGTAGAGCTTGTAAAGGGATATGCCTACAGGCTCTGAAGGGCTGGATTGTGCAGCCCTGACACCACTGAGCATTTACCTGCACAAACAGCCCATTGAAAAAAATCTGGCATAGAAATGTTCCCCACAAGCCTGTGGTTTCAATAAACCAGCAAATTAGTTAAGGAAGGATGGCAACGCCTTCCAACAGCTGAGATCTGAGCCCTGAATTTTAGAGGGGCACTTCTGTAAAAGGAGAGTAAAATTCTTTGAGGAAGAACATTCTCCGCGCACCGGTGGGGTGCTGTAGTGGAATGGGTCCTTGCGGTTGGTGCAAGTTTTGCATCAGATCTTAGCAGGGAAGGAGGATCCAACCAGCCTCTTCACTGTTCCAAACAGAAAGGAGAAAAAAAAAAAAAAAAAAGTGTTTAATGGAGTGATTTATTTCAGCAGCTCCAGAACAGCCTGTAGTTTCTCACCATGAAATAACCAGAATTCAGAAATATATAAAAGACCACTTCAGATGCTCCTTTAATCCAACAGAGACGTTGTAGGCTACCGTCAACCTAACTGTGACAAAGAAATCTCTGCCAGAAAACAAAACAAAACAAAAAACAAAAGAAAGAAAGAAAGAAAGAAAAAAAGAAAGAAAAAGAAGCCACTGGGCTGGGAAGCAAAAATAAAGCCCATCGTCAAGCCTGCAGCACATTGAAACCGGAGCTGCTGTGTACAATGGCTCAGGCCTGCACGTTTCTAAGAAGGCGTCTGAATAAAACAAACTTGGAAATATTTTCTCTGTAAAGCCAAAAGAGCTGAGAATAAACCTCTCGGGAACAAAGAAGGGAAGACGTTAAAAGGGGGCAGGGGCAGACCCGGCTCACCCCTTTTCCCCAGCTTTTGCCCAAGCTCTAGGCACCACCCCAGGTTTTTGGATGTCGGAGACAACGGGGCTCGTTTAGCTCTGCGCTTCCCGTGCTGAGCTCCGCACGCTGGACTGCAGCGTTCCCTGGCTCTTCACGGTGGGTTAGGGCTCCCCCCAAACTCCCTGTGTCTCCGCAGGAATCTCCCAAGCTGTGGCTCCTCTCAGCCCCACAACGGCACACACAGCCAACCGCCCGCCCTCAGCTCTCCGTGCCTTCCGCACGAGACCGCGGCGAGGGAGCGGACATGGCGCCTGCGCGGGGCGCGGAGCAGGCCCTGCTGGAGCCTCCCGGGCGCCCCGCTCGACAGGCAGAAACCCCCGCCAGCCTTGCATCCCTTCCTCTCGGCCGGGGGTCCCGGCCTGCGCGGACCGAGGGCACGTCCCGTCTTCCGCTCACGGGGGCTCCAGTCACTCGCCGGCACATCTGGCTCCTATTAACCAGACCGAGGAGGCAAACGGGGCAGCCACATGCGGGGAAGAGAGCGGCGAAGGCCACGTTTGCCGAGGCGGCCAGCCGGCGAGCGGCGAGGCGCTGGCTGCGGAGGCCGCGAGAACGTGAGGCAGAGAAGGACAGGGAAATTAGCGTGTTGGTCACAGAAAGCTGCCACAAGCAGCCTGCAGTAAAGCTGTCAGGACCGGGAGTCTAAATCACGTCGGCAGCGCTGCGGGCGCCGCGGGGCACGGCCGGCGCCGCGCCAGCAGAGCTCGCCGAGGAGAGCGAGGGCGCCCGCGCGCCGCGGCAGCCGCGAGCTCTCCGCAAGGGCAGCTTGTCCGAGCGCCTCCAGGTCCTGGCAGCAGCCAAAGGAGATGCGTCACGAAACACAAAACCCAACAGAAGGGAGGGCTGTGCTGCACCAGAGGTGGTTTCCATGCACCCACCCCGCACCTCTCTGACACGAATCTCCCTAGCATCTCCTTGAGCCTAGGAAAGCAACAGCATCCCCGCTATCCTGCAGCAACAAGTTTCACATCTGCAGACCAAAAATGACCACACCAAGACCCATTCCTCTTGTGCTACACCAAGTGTCTGAGGGTTTTTGTTGGTTTTCCAAGACACACGTTCCACATCTACCAACAGCAGCCAAGCCAGCCCTGCAGGCAGGGGGCTGAGGGCAAACGGCCGTGGGCCTTGAGGCTGTCATGCCCCGCTCCTCACGAAGCTGCCCCAGGCAGCTCTCACCACCCACCGGCCCCAGGCTCAGTGTACAAGGACTGCAGAAACCACCCGGCCTCACAGTCCCGGCTCCCCCTCACAGCCAGGAGCACCGACTCCCCCCGCAGTGCGCTGGCTACGGAGCAGAGGACGTGCGACGGCCAGGAGAAGGGCATGCGGAGAGCCAGTGCCCGAGCACCATTTCCCCCACCACAGAGGGCGGCCGCAGTTCTCCGATATGCAGTGCCCAAATCTCGTCAGCATCTCTCAGCTCATCCTTTAGGCTGCTTTGAACTCTAGCCCTGCACAGTGCTAATCACGCTGCCAACATGTCTCTACAACAGCAGCAGCTGCTGAGGCTCTCAGCAGCGCTGCTCTACAAGCTAACAAAGCTGCGGGGCTTCCTGGAGCCCCGAACCCTCCTCCAAGCCAGCCCTGCCTCAGGCTGGCCAGGGGCGAGGGCGGCAGGTTGCGGGGCCCAAACCCTGTGCTGGGGCCCTGCGCCTGCTCCGCGGCGCGGGCTCCGCACAGCTCAGGGCTCTCCGCACGTCGCCTCACCCGCTGCGCAGCTCCTCAGGGCGAGTCAGCAATCAGGAGCCCAGGAACGGATGCTAAAAACATTTAATTAAACACATGTATTTGGAGCTAAACATGTTGCTGAGGTTGATCAACACAAACAGAAAGATAAACAAAGCCCCAGAGGCACAAGGACTTGTCTCCGAGCACGTGTTGTCTGAAGACCTTTGAAGACGCACATTCCTTTACTGCAAGCGTATTTCTTCTGTAGGGCAGCTCCTGCGGAGATACCCTGGCTGGGAACGTGCTCCTCTACCGGGGAAGAGGTGGCCAACCCCAGCTGCCCCCCGCTGCCCAGCTCTGCTCCCCGATCCTCTTGCAATTTCTCCTTACCCCAGGTCCCAACCAGACTCGTTTAGCTTTCAGTTTAGCTCCCAGCTAGGAGAGACTGAGGAACCTTCCCAGCCTCACTAAGAGATGTGTCCGCCAGGGGATTTCAGAGGGAAGAGACACCACCCATAAAGCCACAACCTGTTTTGTTTCAGACTAGCTTGTCTGCACTGGCTAGAAAGGGAGGTTTCAAACAGTGGTGCAGCAGGGTTGTCTGCATGATAATTCTGCAGCCTTTTAATTACTTTAGAAAATGATTTAATTAATCCCCCGTCTGCACAGCTGTAGTTCAAAACCGCGTCGTGTTAGCTGACGTGAAGGAGAGGCAGCCGCGGAGACGGCGCGCGCTGCGGCTGGCCGCCCCACGCCTGCGCGGCTCCGGTGCGTGCCCCTCTGCCCAGCAGCACAGGCAGCACGCGCCGCGCCTGGAGACGGCCCGCGCGCGGGCGGAACAGCCCTGCTTGGTGTGACAGGCCGGACTCGCAGACACACACACGGCCTCAGCCATTACATGAGCAAAAACAGCTTTGAGAGCTTGAGGAACTTGTGCAGGTGCAAGTGTGTGGATTCTCCATCCGCGCTAGTGCTGTCTATCAGGGACAGCAGGAACTGGCACCGATTTAACAAACTCATGTTTAAATCCAAGTTACTTAAACAGATTTTAGTAAAAGAAGGCTTAGGAAAGTACTCCATTCTCCTGGGGTCAGATCATGCTGGTATTTTCTCAGGTCTCAATTACATTAAAATCCATAATGCTAGGGATCAATTCACAAGGCATATTGCTTTTGCTTTCCGTAAAGCACATTCCCCAATTTTTGTAGGTTAAAACCTGAGGTCCTCAAAGGCATCCTGTTTGCCAGCTGTCTTGTGCTCCACAAACGTAGGTACGTACCCGGGGTCTCCGCCTGCCCAGGGTTCCATATCCACAGCACATCTTTGCAGCTACAGAAGCCCATAAAACTGCTACGACAGACAAGAGCTAGGACGGCCTGGAGACCACCACGGTCAGGTATCTCCCTCGCACTTCAGAGGAGCGGACCGGGACAGGGAGCAGCGCCGTGCCCGTCCCCGCGGGGAGGCTGCTGAGGCCGCGCAGGAGCCTGGCTCTCCTCCCCGGGCAGCCCCGCGCCCGCGGGTGCCCCGGCTGCGGAGCAAGGGGGCAGGGGCCGGGGCAGGGGCCACGGGCGCAGGCGGGCGGGCTGCGCCACGCCAGGGCACAGCGCGCTGCCCATTAGACGTGGGTGCCGCAGACGCGCCCGTGGTGCAGCCGCTGCGAGCGCCTCGGCGGGAGCAGCTGTAACCTCCGTTACGGATTTTCATCCCTTCTCTCTAAAACCTGGGAAACTTCAGGGAGGGGGACCTCCACCTCCCCCCTTATCCTGCACTTCCTCCCGTTATCATTAGCCTCAGCTCTCAGGTGTCACTTGACAACATGTGTTACTCAACAGCATTCCCCAGCGGTGGTAAGGACACACTGGCTCTGGTGGCATTGCCCACAGATGCTGTCTTAGGAGAAGCCAGACAAATACAAATCTGGTAGCCACCAGCAGAGGGGAGCCTCGGCAGGGGACACGGCCCCCGGCCCTTCTGCCACCGCAGCTCTGCCCCAGCAGTGCCGCTGGGGACCAGCCACCCACTCCACAACAGCAGCGTTTGCTCAAGAGACACCGCAGGATAGCGTTAGGGGAAAGGTCTTAAAAACGCATTTTAAAAAGCTACCTGAAACAGCCAAACTCCCCAGAACTGGTTATGAGAACAGCATGTTCATGCATTTACTTCTAATGGTCTATGCAACCCAATCCCCATTCCCGTTTTTGTTTATGGGCACAACGTGTCTTCGGTTTATGAGAACAGACCTGCTCTATGCTGCGGGACTTGCCTCAAGAGCCTGTGGGGCTAATTTAGAGAATGGCATTCTTCCCAAGCAGTCATTACTAAGCCAATAACCCTAGGTTACCTCCAGCATCAAGGGGCAACGTGATGTTGGAGGCAAGACAGAACAAAGGTCCTGGCTCTGGTAGCTGTAAAAGGGCTTAGGGGCTGCTCTCTTGAGGGAGGGAGATGCAGCCTGGCCCCACTCCCGCTCATGTGGTTTTCGGGATCCTCACTTCAGCGCATTGTGTTGACGCGCGCTGCAAGGGAGCTGCCACTTCTGCACCCGGGCCCCGCTGAATTACAGCAATTATTTTCACTGTCTCTCTGCCAAAAAGACAGCTTCCATGACTTTTATCGTGGAACGGGTGCATGTTTGCAAATTGGTCCGGAAAATTATTCCTGAGCTTAACTCTAAAGCTCCATCTTTGCCACGGCAACAACTGTACGCGGTAACGCAGCCTTCCCTCCCTTGAACAACTGATCTGCTGTCCTGGGAAACAGGCCACAGCACAAGCCCTCAGGGGTTTACAACGGCAGTGTTTTGATGACTTGAGCTTAAGAGCTGAACACACTGTACGAGCTCAAGCGGACAGGCCGGACTGGGAACCAGGGCTGGAATAACCGATCACTCAGGGAGCACTGCACAACCTCATCCCGAGCTCCTGCAGCAAAACCAAGGTTAAAAACAAAAAAGAATCTCTCTGGGGTCTCCCAGATCTGGTAATCTTCAGGATCACCTTTTAACGTGATTCTACAACAAACTTGCTTGAGAACCATTTTATTTAAATGCCATCACAAATTTCTTTATGAGCAAACAGACCACGCAGGCTCTGCTCAGCCACGTAAGGGCAAGAATATCAACCCTTAGCCTAAGATAAGGCAGAGCAGCCACAAAAACATCACACCGTGGCTGCGACAGGCTGCTCGGTTGTCATCAGAGGAGGCAACTTGTAAATACGATCAGTTCAGTCTGAGCAAAGTATCAGCAGCTGCACGCACGGCTGTATCCTGTACCTATAGGATTTATTAGGGGCCTCTCCTCATACTTCCTCCTTAAATTTACAGGCACCAGGGACTAAGTCCACATAAGATATTTGAAATCAGAGATTTTACTTCTGCAAACACTTTTTCCCCATAAAAATAATTAGAGGAAGATACAGACATCTTATTTATTAAATCATCTATATAAACAAAAATACGTTTCACACGCCTTACACGGCAGAGAGGGGAACTTTCAGACTGTGTCAGACACCACGCAGGGAACAGGAGCATGACGACAGTCACGAGGAGGAGGAAGGGCTGTGGAGGGAGGCCGAGCAGTTCCCACCACCACTCCCAAAACCTTCTCCTAAAATCAAGAATGGAGTTTATGCCAAGTAAACATCACAAGCCTGAAATAACTTTCAAATGCCCTTGTCTCAGAGGAAGTTGACTAAAGCAGTATAGCTGACCAAGAACTAGTCAAAGCCGTGGTCCAAATTTTGCATTTCAGAGTCATAGTAAATGAACATGGATTTTTTTTTTGAATGTAAATTGGAACAGTAGGAGCATCAGAAACACAAGGAAAAAGCTTTTAAAAACAAGATCAATCTAGGTCTGCATTCTGTGCAGCTCCACTATTAAAATAATAAGAAAAAAAAGGAAAAAAAAAAGAACACTGTTCTTCTAAATACTTTAATTACTTTGTCTTTCTCCAAGTCTTCCTCCCACCTACACACAGTTTCTTGGAAGCTGAAATGACGTTCAACAGCAAATACAGAGAATACACCAAGAGTGTATTCCACAGTTTTTCTAAGAATCAATAGTCCAGGCATTTTAAAGTGAACTACGTGCAAAAATTTAAACACATGAAAGAGTTTCTCTTAAAAAATCCACTGCGGTCTTAACGGCCTTTCCTTATTTAAAAAAAAAAAAAAAAAAAGAAAAAGAAAAGAAAAAAGATTTTGACAAAGTTTCCCAGCAGATAACAGGTCAGTAACTGCAGCTACTCTACCAAGCTTGTTTGGTGTTGCCAAAGTGCAAATGCCGCTGTTGCTACCTGCTGGCAAGGGCCGAACACACAGAGCTGCGTCCCCAGACAGCAAAACCACTAGTTGTAAACTGGTTTTCTGATGCACACAGACGTACGGCGCAGGTACGTGTTTGCAGGTTGTACCTACAGCTGAGAAGAGTCCTCCCAGCATGATTAACAGTACATGACTAACAATAAAACGTGCAACGCTCATAAGAGCAGCGTTTGAAACATGCTCAGTGCCCTAGGCCGAAGCGACCCCTGCTCACGGGGGGGCGAGTGAGGGCAGCGCTGGGGGGCTACAGCAGCAGTCCCTACGCGCGGGGATTGCCCAGGCCTGCGAACGACAGACTAGTTCAGTCCTGACCACGCCACAATCGGGAATTGTCTTTAAACCATGAGTAATCATGTAATCATCTCTCCGCATAGCACTTCTTTTCCACACACATGGAATGTAAATGGCCAAGATATACAACTGATGATTTTGCAGATTTAATGGATTATATTTCTCTAATGGTCCTGGCAGTACAAGCTCAGTTTAAAAAAAAAAAAAAAAAAATCCCATGCTCACTGCTGTCTGCTTTTTTCTTTATTTGATGATTTATCTGGCACACATTTAGGGTTTTGTAACAGTGCATAAATGATCAAAGACATTGTACTATTGGAGCTCGGGGGAAAAGGATGATCCTACTACTAGAGTCCAGGTGTGGATGACACACTGCAATAGGTGATCAAGCCAAATCTCTTTTGGGTAAATCATAACTTTTATGTCTCTGCCACTAGTCTAGGAAATAGAGCAGACATCCCCGTTCCTAAGCAGGAGCTGCAAAACAAAACACACACTGACTCTCATAAAATGCCTCAAGTCTCCCAGATGAAAACTCTGAAGAGAAGCAAACCATCAGCAGTAGCGCACTTTGTGTTTGCCTGACGACCTTTCAAAATCACCTTGCGAAACAGTTCAAATGCCAAGACCGTCACCGTCTGAAAGCCCGTGGCAGCGCTCTCCCTTTTAGCACCCATCGCTGCTTGAGACAGAGGAGCGTTGTGGAAGCTGCGGGAGAGCGCTGCGGAAAAGGGATGAGTCTTCACATGGCTGGAGGAGCAGCGCACTGGATCGCAGAGCGAATCTCATCCAAAACCAGGAGGCTTTGGGAGACGAGGGATGAGAGCAAACACACTTGGCCTTATGCAAACTACATACCTTTATGCAGGAAAGAGGGGTTTACTGCAGTTCAAAGCACAGCCAAACTGGTTGCATTTGCTGAGAATGGCTAAACACTAACAACGCACATCAACGTGTTTGAAAGGCTGTTAGAACACACCGAATACAATATTTATCCTTGGTTTTCCCCCATAATGCACTAAAGTAAATCCAGACCTTAAAGAACAACTTGCATAGTAAGAAAAGGTCATCAATTTAATCATTTACTTTAAGCGGGCAAGCAAATTTGTAAACATTCAAAAGCGGCAGCATCCAAGTTACAAACAATTTAGGGAAAAAAAGAATTGAGATTATTAAGGTTCTTTATCCTCTCAAAAAAATCATGAAATAATCTTTTAAAACACTGCAAACACTGAACACTCAGTTACATCTTTTATAATCCTGCTAATAAGTCCTGCCTTCCAAGGAATTCCTGTTTCTAAAATGCATGATCTCACAATACCCCCACTTTTTAGCATTTGCTGTTCCCAAGTCAGTAACTCGAGCGTTTCGCTTCTGCTCAAATCCCGTTAGCAAAGGGAATGCTTGTGTCTTGATTCAGCACCTCTTTAACTTCCGAGGGCAGCGTGTCAAAGAGGTGATCCTCCACCACCAGCCCGCTTTTCCTGAGAAGCCGACACTGCCCCAGCGTGGCTGGCAGACGGTCCAGGCAGTTTCCCTTCAGTTCCAGGTGAGTTAGCTGCAGCAGCTGACCGACTTTCTCTGGGATTGAGGTAATGCAGTTTTGCCCCAGACTCAAAGTCCTCAATTTAACACACTTAAACAACTGTTTTGGCAAAATATCGACTTTGTTTCCTGTGATGTGAAAATGCTGCAGATTTTGAAGCAAACCTATCTCTATTGGGATCACTGCAATTGAGTTGTAGCTTACATCTAAACATCTAAGTTTCTGTAAACTGAACACTGCGGCTGGTAAGGATTCGAGTTTATTATTGGAGAGATAAAGTGACTCCAAGTTCTTTACGTGGGTAATGGAGGAAGGAATGTTGACTATTTTGTTGTGCCACAGCTTTAAACAAGTCAGCCTCTTCAAGTGCTGGAAACTGATGATTTCTTCAATTGTGCGTATGCTATTTGACTTTAAATCCAGTTCCTGTAAGTTAGAGAGACTGAAGATGGCATGGGGAATTCGCTCCAGTTCACAGTTCTGTAGTTCCAGCTCAGCAACATTCATCATCTTCTTAAGGCTATTCAGTACCAGAAGCTTAGTGCCATCATTATGAATAACTAGCTTTGTTAGATGTGGTGCCACATCCGTGATATTGGAGGGAATTTTGGTCAAGTTGCTCTTCACATTGAGAATTTTAAGATGTCTCAACTCTCTAAGAGATTCGAGCCCTATCATTTTATTGTTCTCAGAGTTCAAGTTGCCTATCAAGTACAATTCACGGAGGTTTTTGAGCAAATACACCCACGCAGGAATTTCTCCAACGTCTGTGAATTTCACATGAAGGCATCTCAAGTGGTCCCGGAGGAAGCTGAAGGCAGTCTGCTCCACCTTTGCAGGGCAGTGGCACAGATGAAGCTCCTGAAGATTCGTCATCTGGGAGATTTTTGCTGGGATTTTTGCTTCAGGAATCAGCTCCAGTTTCAAGACATCCAGATCAGTGAGATCAAACACTGCATCAGGGACCCCTGAGAGCATGAAGAGGTGCAGCTCTTGCTTATCCTGGGCGTTACGGGAAACATGCTGCCGCAGCTTCTCAAAAGTCCACTCATGGTTTAAACTAATTTCCCGTAGCTTGTTCTCACTTACCTCTGACAAAAAGACACCGAACCGCTTAGAATACAGTTGGTCATACTGATCTACCATGTGCAGAAGAAAAGCAAAATCATTTTTGACATCGGGAATATCACTGAAGCTACTCTCTTCCCTGACCTTTTCAAAGGAATATTCTTTTAAAGGTATTCGAAAGAGCCAGAAGAGCGTGTAGAGACAGATAAAACCATAGACACAAATGAGAGAAATGTAGCTGATAAGCAGCTTCTTTAACATGTAGGCCATATTGTGCGTACACTCAAACTGTGTGTAGCCAATCAGGTGTTCCACTTTTGGGTTGCAGATGTGCTCAAAACTGATGGCATTGACAAAGTTTGCAGTATAGCAGAGAATAAAGATGAACTTGACGGTCTTGATGACGGTCTGGACAACGTAGAGCTTGTAAATCAAGTCACTGTCCTCCACATGGGCGCGGAACTTGCGGACTTTCTCAAAGAGCGCTTTGGCTTGCTCGCCATCTTTCTTGTCCAAAATAGTCACGCTGGGAACCTCTATCACTGGCTTTTCAGCTGAAAACTTGAAGCCAGTTTTTGTTATCATGGGAGTGCTGGCGCTTGGGCTGCCTTCATCACTGCTAGTGGAAACGTGCTTTGGCAGGGACTGGGCACCAGTTAACCTCTGCTTGTTTTCCTCGGAGTCCTCACATGCCGTTTCAGACAACGCCTTGGTAGTCCACGGGGACTCGAAGCATTTCCCCAGTATGGACACAAAATGCTCTATTTTGGAGCAAGTCTTGGGATACTTGAACCAAAAATTGCTACTGACTATTAAAATAATAGTATGGATGAGGGCAAGATAGGGAAAATATTTTGAATACCAAGGAAGAGCCAAATGATAGCACATCTGGTTAATAAATACGTATTGCTGGAAATCCAAATTGGTTTTACGGCCTGAAGAATCTTTCTGCTCCTTCTTCAGCGTCTGACCCGATTCAGTGGGTTGATACTGAGAAGAGGTAGCTCTGCTCAGAGGTACATCAGGTGTTACAGTAGGGGCACTTCCAGGGGAAACCGTTCTCATTGATGCAGCTTCTGCTTGACCAGTGGTTGTTTCAACAGTGGTAACGTCAGCCTTCCCTGATGTGCTGGCTTGTGCTTTTGAATTTACAGTAGACTGCAAAACTGGCAAGCAGACCACCTGATCTTTGGTCAGCTGCATGGTTCCAGCAAAAATGGCAACCATTAACATAACAACAGCTAGATAATCCATAAATACATCCCACCATGGTTTCAGGATACGATAGGTTGGCTGAATGTCATTAAGCGATGCAACTTCTGCAAGGGTAAACATTCCTACAAGAAAAGAAAAACAAAATCAGCATTGTTGCTTGGTGAACAGGTTATTTACTATTTAACGACACTCGCACCATGACATGGAGACCATCAAAAGATTTCCGTGTTAATTATATTTTGTGGCACATCCCACACTGCCCATCATTCCACTCAGGAAGGTTGTTTCAATGGTTATATACTGAAATGACCTATTTCTTCATTAACAAAACCGAAAGCTGTTCATTTCAGGCCAGATGGTATTTATAAACCTTTACCACTTCATAGTGCCAAGGCCTGCTCTGTGCAACTGAAATATCTGAAAGATAAAATGCTGTACCTGATGTGTCTTAAGAACCTGAACAGCAAAAACTAACTGCAATGCAAAAAGTCAGAGTCTATAAAAAATAACTGCCCGAGTCTTTGGTATGTGTAACCCAGAATTAATACCAATTTCTAAAAGGTATTTTTCATTTAAACAAAATGGACAACATTTGTTAAACGCTCTGCACATTGCTCATGATCTGCATGGCACATCCTAGGTTGCCTGCTATATTACAAGACAGACCTCTCATTTCTTTTTATTTAACAGGACCCACAAGACCTCCCCTCCTTGCTATGCTGCGTCCGTGTGGACCACTGGGCTCACTGGCTCCACTCCCTTAAGCACCACTGCACAAGTGGGTGCCTTGTAGCCACTACGTGAAATTTCTGCACAAGATATTTTTTTTTTTTTTTCATTTATGTATTCACACGTTTTTACAGTGAGAAACAAATATAACCTATTTACTGGACAAAACGTTACCAAAGAAATTCTTTTCTAATTCATGAAAAATAATCTTATCTCAGAAAAACACAACCCAACTATCCAAGCGAAAACAAAGGTCTATCTCCACAGCACGGCAAGGAATATTTTTCAGGCTGTTCTCACAGCCTGGCGATCGCAGGAAGCCGGTCAGCACAGGAGCAAGTTACAAGGCTCTAAGTTGAGTTTCAAACTCCGCACTGAGACACCAAAGTGGCAGACGGGTTTGGGAATCCAAGCCTCCCTTCGGCTTTGAACAGCTTGCTCTGACAAGGTCTGGAGGCTTCAACTTAGCAGCTATTTTAGAAAAAGAAAGAAAAAAACAAAAACAAAAAACACAGGCTTCCTGTGTAAGCAGGATGCAGTAAAACCATCGTTTTAAGTGCTGACCTCACGACCCAAATGCGGCGCTGCCGAAGTGAAGGTCGCAGCCTGCGCGCGCA
>JAYECN010437872.1:0-22408 GCA_035222435.1 Microcambeva ribeirae | reverse complement strand
TGTTCATTTGGCCCCAGAGTGGGGGGTGGCTCTGGGCTCCAGATACCAGGACGGGTGGTTCAAGGCTCCGCGGTCGGCTCGAGAACATGCAGTGCGCAACATCTTGTATAATGTAAATATGGATGTATTGACTGACTGTAGAACTATAATCTAAATCTGCTAGTATGCTGTACAGAAAGAGATACAGAAACCTACTTAAAATCTTTAGATTATCTTTTTTTAGCTAACTATTAAGTTGGCTAACATGATGGATCAGGGCTGGCACTTGGTTACATCTGTGTGAACTACCTGCATCATAACTGACAGCCCAGGAATGCCACAAAATTGGCTTATCTTCTTTCACATGGATTGAGAGGCAAGTGGACTAGAGTGGAAGAAGAGGAAGGCTTATCTCTGCCCCTTTGGGCTAGGTGATAAGGCTGAGCCAAACAGGCAATGTGGGCTCAATGGTGGACCGAGTCTCCACTGCAGATAACTACCTTTCTTAAATAGTGGAGCAACTGTGAAGCAGTTGGTGAATCTGTTTCCAGGGTGTCCCAAACACAGAACAACAGCATCCTTCACCCTACCCAGGACTTGGCCATTTGCTGTTCATCACCCTTATTTTGTGAACAGCAGTATAGAACCTTGTAGCATGGGAGTTAGAGTCACTCTTAATCCTGCAGCATGTGCTCTTGGAAGGTTCAATATCATTCAGGACAAAATGATTTTAAGTGTTTCAGTAGATACCTATGAGAGAGAATCTGATTGAGAACACTCATATTTTTAAAACATTAAATTTACAAATAATATCCAAGAATGTTGCATTTGGAGATAAAGCTTTCTTACTTAAGAGACTACCCTGTGTAGTGGCATAGGGAAATACACATCCAGCAGTCCATTCTGAAAATCAAGTCAGGACATAGTTCCTTTATATCTCTATCATTTGCAAGTGTTTATATTTTACAGTGGCTCTAGTCATTTCCATGGCATCTTTTATTTTTATGCTTTGGTGGTTTCTCCACAGGAAATTCATGCGAGTCACTGAATATGAAGAAAACCTACTCCTCCTAACTTATTTACAACATTATCTATCAGGCTCTTATTCATGACTGTAACTTTAAATTGGAAACCCTAGTATTGCTGAAGTGCTAACAATGCAATAGAAAATATTCACTCTCAGAAATATTCTGTCCATGATGCTTATTAGTGTCAGAGTCCAGTACTCTCTGACCAGGGTCTTTCTGATATTCCACACATACAGAAAGTGCAAGGTTTAATATAAAAGTTTATTTTGAAGACAGTTGATGTTACATAGGCTTTTTGATTTAGCAGCATGATTTAGCAAGGTACTGAAATCACAATACAAGTGTGCACTTACACACTTCAATCACAATGCCAATGTGATGGCCATTACCAGGCTCTGTAACATGCTCAGCATCACAATGCTGGGAGTCTCCAATCACCAGGAAGGAATATGTGAGCTGAAGCCAGCTCAAGCCCCCTTGCTCTCCTCAAAATGTCCTTGGCGGTTGTTCAGGTTTTCTACCCTATGTTGGGCTGAGCCACGTATACGCCTCCCCCATGCTGGTCTGGCTAATCTCAGGGAGACAGTCACATTCTTCTGATCAACTCAGGGAGAAACATTTACACCAATTAAGGCACTCAACAGTTGCAGCTGCTTATCTCACACCAAGGTCATTCTCTGGTGCCCTGTGTGTTGAGATAAAGTCAGTTCTCTGTGCAACAGCTGTGATTAGTGAGTCACATCCTACATGCTTCCTGAGCTTCAGGGGCACCTCACCTTTTGCCCATCTCCTCTGAGTCTCCTTCCATGGTAGGGTGTATAGGAGGTGTAAATTTTTATGATCTGTAAGGTCATAAAACTATTGTGCAAAACAGAATCCAGACCTTGAGAAAGAAGATGTTTGCCCGCCTGGGCCGAGCGATAAGGAACATGGAGGCGGCTGCTCAGCCAGGTTCACAGCCGACCTCCTCCAAAACCAGTGGAAGGCGGCTGCTCGAGTGGGCTTGTAGCCAGCTCGACGGGGGAGAGACTCCTAACACTGAGGCCTACGTTGTCTCCGTGGAGATGCCTGCCGAGTTAGGAGCCTGTCAGCAATGCTCTCTCTAATCTGCCAGCTCGAGAGGATGTTCGGTTCCAGTATCCTGTTGGCAAGTATTACCTCGTGAGTAATCATCCATACTTTGCTTCTTCCATGTGTTTTCATCTGAATAAATGCTCGACGTAGCCACCTTGTTTTGCGTGATTATTGCCGAATCCCGAGCCCATCTGGAACATAGGGGTTGTTGGTCAGTCACAAGGTCTCATCCTCTTGATAAAAGGCAAGGGCCCTAGCTAAGCAGGACAGGTCAGCAGAGGCAGAACAGGCTCCTACCTGCCCATGAAAGCAATGGTGACTAGGCAATGAAGTATCTTTGGGTTTTCTCAAGCAATCATCTCAGCTACTGAGCGCATATGAACAACTGAGCACCAATTAGCAGTCTTCCCAGCCACAATCTCAGTGAGACAGTTTTGTTTTGACACTTTGTTTTTCTACTTGAAACAAGCAGGACTTGTGTGGATGAGGAGGTGGAACCAGGGACATGCACTGGAAAAGAAGTTTTGCCTCTGGGTGCTGGGCTCTGGGATACAGGAGTAATGGGAACAAAACTGGTTGGGAATTGAGATTTCTGTTCTAAAGGAAATTCCAATGGTTTGAAACAAAGCTTGTTACAAAACAGAACAAGACCCTAAAAACTGCCATCTAACAAATGTCTGACGGGGTTTGATTACTACTGAAAAAAGTTTGTTTCAATATTAGTGCTTTATGTCCTTAGAATTTTCAATATTAGATTAAATTAGTCCATGTGAAAGATAACACTTATAATAGATAACTGTTTAATATTTAATAGATTGCAGTGTTATATAAACTTGGCATTTGTTATGATCTGAGCATCTAAAACTTAATCAAAATGATGAAATCAATGTTAGATATTCCAGCTACTTCCTGACAATAATCTTATGGAAGCCAACCCATTCCCACGAAATTCTGATGCTGGCAAACTCATAAGAGAGGCTGGGAGTTGTTATTGTAAAAACAAGTGTCACAGGCAAAGCTAATTTATCATAACTTTTTGAAATATTTGAAATATTCCCTAAGTAACACTTTAATTATCCCTGATACATTTTTAAATTTTGTTGTACAGCCATAGACAAGAATTTCTTATAAGGCATAGTTCTTTACTGATGTGCTCAGGTGAACTTTGGTGCATCCCTTCAGAAACCAGAAGCTAGATTCACCAAATAAGAAAATGAAAAAATGAAAACCATTGCTTTGTGAAGAGGAGTATTAAACTTTTGAACCAAGCTATTTATTCAGCCTTTTTAATTGGGATTAGGCCATCATGCTCTGTCCCCATGACTGTTTTACATCTTGGGTGGACAGTAATAAGAGATCAGCATATCCTTATTAATCTTTTGTTTGAACTATATAGAAAGGGCATAGACCTGGATAAACCACCTGAAACATCTCTAAGCACTGTTTCTACATCTCTAAACAGGGTGATAACCCAGGACAACAAATACTTCACCAACCGGGTGTAAATATTCTGTTCCTTCAGTAAAAAGAAGACAACCTGGATCTGGAGCTCATGTCTGCACTGGTAATTACACAGTTAATGCTAACTTTAAAAGGGACATATGCTATAAATGTTGTCCCATTAGAAGTCATGAGCTATCACTGAAATCTGTACATTTCAAAAATTTATCCAGCATGTCTTTCTTGGTAGAATTAAATCATCTGCATTTGAATGTATCCACCACCACAGACTTAGTCCCTTCTGTGCAGAATTCAGACTAAAACATCTACTTAAATCAGCAGTAACCATGGCTACCTCTTGCCATCAAGAGGGGTAATGTGCATTATTCCACAAGTAAACCCATCCCACTCTGTTGGACCAATAGCTGTGTACAACTGTGCCTCTGTGACGAGGTAACAACAAGCAGCATGGGAGATTTTGACCATAGGCGAGCAACTTCTCTCCTGCCAAAATCACTCAGTTGCCAAAGTCCTCTACAGGGCGTCTTATCATGTGTCTGGCTCCACGTTTGTTTAGCATCCATCAGAAACAGTCAGGCATCACCACCACTCAGGTCAGTCAGTCCACCTCCAGGATTTTTTATCCCTTTCATTACTAAACTATTCTAGCAATCAAAAAAGACCTACAAAATGAGGTAAATTGGCTGCCTGTATCCAGAACAGAGCATCGCTGACATGGTGATGGTGGAGAAAGAGAGCCTTTTGACCAACTCAGCAATTCCAGCTGCTTGTAGATAAGCAAGGTATTTCATATTTTGAGAATTTATCTAAATTTGGCGCTTTCATGATAATCAGGAAGCAACGGCCAAGGTAAAATATAGTTTCAGTTGCATATATTGATGTATTTTTTGTTTTACCCTTCTCTTGCTTCTTGTTGACACTATGGGAATGATTCGGTTGTTTAAACATAGATGGTTAGTGTCGCTTTAGGTGGTATGGGATATCACACCTTACTCCAGCTGCTGTCCCAGATGATTGCAGGGCTCTCACAAGTCCTTTACAAGGGTTTCAGGTTTCTAGGGGTGTCTGGAATCACAGTAGGCTCCTGTGTCAAAGTAACCGAATCTAGCCCTATGTCTCCCATAAAGTATCTTAGCTATACCACTACTATGGCACAGCAAATAGCTCTAGGAAAGTGGCTTTTTGCCGCTCCTAAGCATTTATTAAGAACAGGAAGGTCATGTTTTATTGTAGAGGGATTAAAACACCAACACAGAAAAGTTGGATGCAGCTCCATACTTTTAGCTGACACTTAGGGAAAATAATACTCCAATACTCCATTGCACCTGGATTTTGGTTAACCCGCAGCTCCAAGTGTGTCCCTGCTGGAGCAAGGGGGTTGGACTAGATGATCTCTAGAGGTCCCTTCCAACCTCAACCATTCTGTGATTCTGTGAAATCTCATGCTGAATTTTACTTTGGTTAACAGCATAGGCCAGGAAATAGAATTATGCAGAAAAGATTCAAACGCGTCAGTGATAAGAACAAAAGGGAAAAGAACAAACTTCAGCCTTTCAATACTATTTTAGTTTCAAAGAACACTAAAAAGCCTTCGTGATTGTGGCAATCCCAGTAAAAACAAGGTAAGAGAGACACTGACACATACTAGAGCAGAAAAGTTAAAATGCTGCTGTCTAGGCTGTTTGGGGAAACATGTGGCATATACAGAGCAGAATTCTGCTCTGGAATCTTGGCTCATTCTCATTGGCTTCATTACTTACTTTTGCTTTCAGAAGAGGAAAAGTTTTTATGTACCATGGTTTAAAAAAAAAAGTCATAGAGAATAAGTACACTTTCTTACAACACTCGTATATCAACATGCGGAAAGACCGTATATACTCTACATAATCTCATTTATCAACAGCTTGTAAATCATCTTTTTAAAGAAATAACATCAATCACTAATTAATTGTTTTAAACTTAACAAGTGAACACTCAAACAGGAAATATGATGCATAAAACAGGAACAAAGTCTTTAACACAGCATTTAGTAAATACACCAGCCACAGGCTGGTCAATCTGCTAGTGACTATCATCAACAGGTCTAAACACAACTGTTCTCTCGTACAGCTTGTGTACACCCAAAGATGCTGAATATTTTGCCTCTAGGCAACAGAAAACATTTTTCCCACTACCTTTTAGCAGCAAGAGTTAAGTCTTTATTCCAGTTTCCTTCCCCTCCAACTTTTGGGAGTGTAAAGCTTACTGTGATTTTTGCTTGTACACCACTCTAGGCTGGAAAAGCTTCCAGTTCCCACTTGTTTGCCAGAAAGGGTTTACCTTTCAGACCTTACAGTGGCTGTACCGGAACCCAAACAGGGAAGAACTATTCACAGTTAAGAACTAGATTAGCCCCTCCCTTCTACAGTTCAGCTCTAAACTTGAGTTTTATTGCCCGATTCACTGGTACAAATCCCAGTATGATCCGCAAGGCACATCAACTGATATCTGGGGTGGCAAATCTGAGTATCAGCTGAGTTACCAGAGTCACAAGCACCGAGAAGGGAAAAGGAGCAGAAGAGAGAGACAAAGATCTAGAGCAAGTGTGTAAAGTGATATTATGTTATTAAAACATCACATCAGAAATAAACAGAACGTAAACCAAAGAAAAGGTTTTAACCAGGTTTAACTTTTTTTTTTTTTTTTTTTTTTAAAGTTCCAAATTGACCCAAAGCAAAAACTTACATTACAAAGGAAGAACAAAATACATAATGATATCAGTAACAGAGTTGCATGGAAGCTAGATTTGTGGGCAGGTTGCAAATTGCTCTTGTCACAGGACATTGGGGACTCTGGACAGATTTCGCCGAGAGTTAGGATCCAAATTTTTCATCTCGTCCAGGTCCACCCCGGTAACATGCTACATATTCTCTTTGCTTCAGGGTATGCGTCAGACAAGTCGTCCAGATGTGTTCTCCTACGATTGCCAACTACAACCAGAAAACTAAATTTTCCACATGATCCCAAGGAAGCCAGAGTTATTCCAAGCATGAGTGATAATGAATTTTTAAAAAAATCCCTCAAAAAAACAAAACCAAAAAAAAAACACTCAAGAGCTTTTCAAACTAACAAGTATTGTCTATAATGTAAATAGTTTAGAAATATGGTAATTAAATAATCTAAAAAACACTCTTACTCTGCTGTACATTTATAAACATAAATATTTACAAAAACTTTCTGCTTTGTTTTAAAGGATGAGGTTTGCAGTTTGTTAATGATCAGAGTCTTTTACTCATATTGTTTCTTTGGTGTATTTGCCAATTTTTAAGGTTCATTACAAGTGTTCAACTGTGAATTTTAAGGTAATGGAACCAGGCTACATGACAAATTTATATTATGCACTTATCATTCCACATTCTAGTCCAAACAAACAAACAAACAAAAGTTCAGTTTGTTTTCCAAAGTATTTGTGCACAATATTTAAAATAAAGAAAATGACCAAATTCCCCATTACTGAAGTTTGGGTAGGATTAATGGTGAATAAACTCTCGCACTTCAGTCCCTCGAGCACACGGGTAACTCCGAGCAGCCAGGGGTTCGGAGCTACACATGTGCTGTAGTGCTTCACTGCAGCGAGGCTGGAGAAACCAACTACAAGAGCTGGTTTAACTTGGTAAGAAAGGATGAGGGCCTCCCCCTGCCTGATGGAGGGGAAAGGGGAAGGGATCAAAATGTATTCAAAAGAACAGCTTTTTACTGGCCTGAAATGTATGTGTGCTCCCTTTAGATGTCAGTTACCCAAAAGAAATATCCAAAAAACAAACCTCAAACAATAAATAATGGAATTACACTTTTCTTCATTAAATAGCATTTTTGTTACCAACAAAAGTCTTCCATAATTTTCTTCAGTCACAGCAACAAACAGAACAAATAATTTGCCTTAATATAAGTTGCAACTAAAATATACTCTAGATTACCTTAGAAAATATTACTGTAAAAATTCGGTGGGGAAGGACATTGGTTTAGACCAACTTACAAATGCAGTGAACAATCTTAAGGATTTAAAAAAAAAAAGTTCTGATTTCATTTTGTAAAACTGAAGACTCAGGCTTAAAACTTGCCAGTCAATTCTTCACTTTTGTCATTGTCTCTCAGCACTGATGAGGTTTAAAGATCCGTGCTGTTCGGTACCAGCTGGCAGATACGAGTTGGAGATAAAAAGAGGTTCAACATGCCATTACCAATTATCAATCGCCCAAAACACTATTGCTTGGAAACCTGATGCAGTGTCAAGCGTAACAGGAAGGGCAAATCCTCCTTGCTTACCATAGTTCTAGTGCATGTGTTATAAGATTTGTGTTTGAGAAAACTCAGCTCAGGGTTATTAAAATATTAGAGGAACTAGCATAGTTTAGTATGAGTATGCTTGCTTCCCTTTTCTAAATTTAGTATTAAATATTTTGAAAAGCAACAGTGTTAAAATTAAAAATCATCACTGTTCCTTTCATCTCCCACCACCACCGATACAACTGGTACAAAAGCACTCTTGATGTTAGAAAGGCTATTTAGGAGCCAGCAGGATGGCAAAAATCAATGCAGAAGACACTGGCAAGAACCTTATAATGAATCCACAGTCCCTTGAAAATGAGGACAGGGAAATAAAGGCAGATTTTGGCCCACTTTTTTTCATGGCAAGAACAGAGTTTTTATCACTGGAAATAGATCTAACAGATCTTTTTAATAACTATTATGAAAAACACATTCAGTAGCCAAATTTCAGTACAACTTGCAGTTGCTGCTTTCAGATTGACACTTAATATTTCCAAAATTAAAATTTTAATATGAAGGGGAGTTATCTTTTTAGTGCACATAAAAGATGTAAGTTAGTAAGTTATGTGCACTTCCCACTCTCTAACCAGAAGCAAATTGAATTTCTGAAGGGGGGAAAAAAAAAAATCACTACCTTTAAAGTAAAAGGGTTTAGGCCTATTTTTTCTTCTTTTAAACGGACATCATTTGTGTGAAAACCCGTAGATAAAATTTCAACTGAAAGTGAAATAATGCAGGTTATACATTCATGAAATTCAGGGATTAATAATGAACAGCAATTGCTGCCTCATTATAGCAATATCATATCAACACTACAGTGAGGCAGCAGTTTCTATTCTTACAAACAACGTACGGAGACTAAATGAGGAACAGTGTGTGTGGGAGGGAGAAAAAAATCACACATAAAGGGAAAATACATCAGAAAGATTATTGCACAGGAGGCACTGTATGAGAAACAGAATACATTGGCTTCAAAAAAATCTAAGTTTGTGTATTCTTAAGTTAATGTAAAAAATGCAGAGGCTATGCCTCTGTGTAGTGTACTGTCACTGTTAAAAACAGACTTACAAACAGCCACCCATTTTACAGGGAATGTCAGGAAAGCAGAGGGCCCGAATTTTATCGGCATCCAAACTACAGTAATTCGGAAGAGAACAATACAAAAAGAGTCAATGCTTATGCCTATGAATTGAATAAGGTACCTGCATCTTTTTTGTTAAATTTCCCAATGATATCTGAATGGTATTCCAGGACATGTCGATTACCAGCTCTACCCTCTAGCCTGCACAACACATACAGCCAGGCAGAGAATTACATCTACAAGCGTCTCAACACACAGCACGGCCCCGAAGATCTTCCTATAGGTATCTTTTTGCACGTCTGGTGCCTTGGTTTCCAAACTTTATTTACTTTAATAATTGCTCAGCATGCCAATTTGAACCAATCACTTCCCTTGAAAGGCTATTTTCCATCTCCACTGCAAGTCTGCACACTTAATTTGAAAACAAACAAACAAAAAAAACAACAGCAATTTTTAAAATGTAATATTGTATAGAAAGCTTGGACCTTGTAAACTTGGACCAAGAAACCAAAAATTAAGACCTTCTAGCATGTGGTATAAAAAACCCAAGGAAGTGTATACCTGCCTTCTGACTTCACAGAAAAATCAGAACTTGCATAGGATATACTTTGTGCAAGGCAACAAGCCTCTTAAGTATCTGGAATATAACTAATCTTGCTCAGAGTTCTTCTCTTCATGGATATCAGATATCATCAAATTTGTGTTTTAAGTAGTCTTTCATAACCTTGGCAATGGGTAGTTCATCAAGTAGTTTTAGGTTTTGAAGGCCTATACATTGTCGAATTTTAATTCGGCATAGATCTTGCAAGTTTCTGGGCTGTCCTGAAAAGACAAAAGGAACACACAAAAGTAAAATGATCACATTTTAAACATAATTCAAGAGAGATTTACTCATTCAGATCACGGATGCTTTTTACTTTCTTGGAGGAAGAGGGCAAGGGCACTGGCAGACAGGAAAGCAAAAAAAAATGAAACGGGGTGAGAATAGGTAAATAAAACAATAATTCAGCAAAATCAAGGGATGAAGCCCAAAATCACTGACATGTATATGCAAAGAATTTTTACCAACACCAGTGCAAAGTAACATTACACATGTAAAGAGTTATGTTCATTATATTCACGTGAGGAAGCCACGTGTGCTTGAGTGTTTGTAAAACAAAATTGCTCGGTAAAAGACCAACTACTTTACATAATTTTTTGAACACTTTTTACTATCCCTTTATCATCTGTGGGGAGAAAAAAAGGAGTCAGCTTTGCCTCTTAAAACATTAAGGCAAACTTTTCTATATACAAATGTAATGGGAATAGTAGTGTCCTTTGAGAAGAAGGCTTACAGAAGTCATTCAATGATCACACAGCAGATTTGATTTTTCCTTCCCTTTCCCCTCTTTCTAAAGAAAAGGGAAGGATTTTGGATGCAACTACAAACATTGAACAGAAAGAGCTGAGAAGAGGAGTTAACCTGTTCACAGAGGAAATGGGTATTAGCGCACTCAAGAAATTCTGGCTAGCATTCTTCAAAACAGCCAGGCCCCCTTTGAAGCTCCTCCTTAAGAGGAAACTGTTAGGAGCCAAACACCTTCCAAAAGTCCCCCATGCACAATAGCATCATAAGGGCTAATCCAGCCCTGACTCAGAAATCAGCTAGTAATGGATCCCAAGGACAGACAGGAAAAGAAAGGAAAAAAAAAAGATAAAAACAAAAACAAAAAAACAGAGCAACAGACTTAAAGAAATCCTGCCCGCCCAATAAACCCTTCTAGCTTCCAGCACCAGCGGCTTTGGGTCTTCCTAAAGCTGCCACTGCAAGAGATCAGCATCTATGGCAGCCACAAACAAATGCCCTCTCTAAATCTGCCTAATGTTTTTTGCACCCATTCATACTTAGAGTATCCAAAACATCCTGTGGCAACATATTTCACAATATAAAATTAGGCGTTGGCTGGAAAACGACAAAGTACTTGTATTTATTTTAGATCTCCTTCCTGATGGCTTCAGCAAGTGCCTAGCATTCTTGGAGTTGGGAGGCCGAAGGAAGGATCGCACGATTGCTCCCACGCTGCTCAGGGCTTCACATATCTTTACATTATTTGCCTTCTGCCACTCAGGCCTGGCACTACTTGGCAAAGCTGAAGACTTCACCCTGTTTAATCTCATCCTATGGAAGCCACTCCAAAACTGGGACCAAGCTAGCTGCCTCCTTTCGTACTCAGCCTCATCCTACATCATCCGTATGGAGGTTATACATCACATGTGGCACGTGTGCTCATTAGTAGTCTGATCATTGACTTGCATCGCGGTCTAAACGTGAAGAGTGTCCTAAACAGTTATGGCACCGGATGATTGTGCAAGGGGAGTGACGTGACGAACGATGGAAGGGCTTCGGCGGATACAATCCCTCACCAGTGCAGCAAGTTGCTGCAATTTCTTACTATCTATGTAACTGTTAATGGCAAAAGTTCATCCGTGCTTTTGCAAAGGAAGGGGTGGGGATTTAACCAAGCCGAATATTTGAATGCATCATTTGTTTTAAAAAGATGAATGAAGCAACAAAAGCAAATTTAAGTAGTTCCCCCAGGGCAGCAGGCTTCCTTCTACTACCAAAGCAAAGAGCGACAGGACAAGCTTATTAGACCATCCTGGTGGGAGCAGAGATTGCAAAGTTGTTTCCCGCTTTCTACTTGGGGCACTCGGACATGGTTTCAGCTGCCCTCTATAGCGAGGGTCCTTTCTTTCCTGGGTGGGTTTTCCTATAGAAATGGACTGGCAGACCTGTACACACTAGCATTTATCCTAAACACTATAATTATCTGAGGTAAGCTGGCAGAGGTAATGCATGAAATCAGATTTGAAATTAAATATCATGAAACAAGCAGTTTCCTTTATATCAGCTTGTAGCACTTATATGATATTTGTCACCAGACTACCTGAATCCCACTTTTTTTTAACTGTATACCCCAAGCATGATATTGTGACTTTGTAGTTACAATGTGAAGTGTAGTCACAGTAGCTATAGAGAAGTCACTTTTAAGAAATCAAACAGGAATCTTACCATGACAAAGACACAGTTCTGCTGCTTTCAAATGCAAAGGCAAACAAGGTTCAGAAGGGAAACACCTTTTTAAAAAGCAATTGCAAACAACAGTGCTAGAGGACTATAAATCTGCGTGTGTGTTTAATGTACTAGAGTACACAGTAATACTCTTACGTGACAAGGATTTCTGGTTTCAGGAACGAATGCATTTTAATTAACAACCTATGTTTTGTGTGGGAATAAAACAGAACAGACAACTTAAAATACCCAGAAGAAATTGGGCATCGGTTAATTCAAAAAGACCTGATTATCAAATGTATGACATTTTCCCCTGATAAGCCTAAAAACATTTCCTGGGAATGTGCTAACAATGGACATTTCCAGTGTTAAGCACCAGTTGCTACATCTAGTGGCTGCTGGTGTCTTAGGTCATGCCTTGCAAATTCCAGGGTTATTAATGCATTTGTGATTTATTAGAAACGGTGTCTAGAGCACTTACTCATTCTTGGTTGCATCTGAATGAAAAAAGAAAAAAAAAAAAAAAAAAGAAGGATTACAGACCAATGTCAGTGAACCTTAGTTTGGCAAATGAAAAATGTTATTAGTAACTTGGCAAAGTGAGACAAGTTAAATGATGAATAAAGTTCTGTCTAAAAACGATTAGGAAGTAGCCACTTTGGGTTATATCCTGCATCACAAGTTTGGAAAGATGCTAAAGCAAATAGCAAATAAGCTAAAGAAGAAAGGAATTTAAAAAAAATAGTGCAACAGGGCAACATAAAACAGCTCTAGTACTGAGCACCTTTACAAAAAAGGTCCTTATCCAATGTCAGAGAGACACCTCAATTACTGCAATGCGGTTATTCTGGAGCACTTCGCTTATTGTCAGATTTTTATACAAATCCAGTTAAAACCACGGCAGCAAACACGCAGCTGCTGGAGAGCTGCAGGTTACCTAACGGGTTCACATGAACAAGTTACATACTTCAGTGTATTTATTTTGCAAGCTATATAGCAATTATTAAATAAGTTGGAAATATTAATTACAGGAACAGAAAATGAGATTTCTGTATTTCATCTTTGCTTTGCACATGCTATGGCATGTGCCGTAACAGAAAGCACAAAGCCCCACCAAAATACTCTTTGTGTCTAGCAAACATGACAGAAAAGTTCGTTTCCTACAGAAGAAATTATGGGAGGGGGAAAAAAAAAAAAAAAAAGGCAAAGCAATAATCCTCATGTTATATGTTCTCTCTATGAGCAGCACTTAAATATGTTTGAAACCTAACATTTTCCTAACTCAGCTCTTCAAATGATCACAAAACAATTTCCAGATCTTCTTTCCTTAAATAATCTTGAATAATTTAAAGCACTTATTTCCATAAATAACACAACAATTATCCCCTATTATTTTTAATAGATTTGCCTTCTCTGTTAAAAACAAGTGGAAAAAATAATGGGCATTTTAATAGCAAAAAATTGCTACAATTAATCCTGCATTTCCACTCACTACTTTATCCTTTCCCCTTTTCCAACGTTTCGATTTTTCGCTATTTTATTGGGCAGCTTGTTGTTCTCTCCCAAGGACAGACAGGCTGCTTCAAACAGAGCTGCTCTCTGGTTAAGCCCCAGGTTCAGTCACGCAAGTTAGAAGTCACGGTACTGTTCATTATATCCTACAATAATTTACCACTAGGCTCAATTTTAATATAGTTAAACTTGGGCCTCTTTCTCTTTTTTCTTCTTCCTTTTTTTTTTTTTAAATAGAGCACAAACAATTTTTCTAACATCTGTGCACATAAGTTACAAGAGTTGGAAGGGACAGGATAAACAGTAAGCTTTAAAGCTCTTTAAAAATCACGGAGTAAAAGGTTCCCGCTTTTTGCTGGAGTTTATTTCCAGCCATCCTACATGATATAAACCAGCCAAGTTTTTCTTTTAAAATGTGCACGAAAGAGCTGCAAACAGAGCAACACTGACAGCTTTGCAGCAGGGGACGTTTACAACACAAGGCAAGTCCAGTTTGCGCCGAACAGAATCGCTGGCAGTTTTTATTTTTGTGAAAGCCGTATCGTTACGTTTCCTCTCGCACCACTCCACTGCACACGAACGGGAATCTCCCCTGTAATATTATTTATTTATCAGGAGAGTCTTTGGGAGAATTTCTTCCTAGCAATCAAGACCTGAGGAAATTGCAACTCAGACTTTGGGCAAAGCAGATGAGAACAAAGCGGGACAGCCAGGGTGCAGATAAGCCCTTCGGAGCATTTTAAACTAAAACTTGAAAAACCCTCGGCTTCTTTAACAAATGCTAATAATCCTTGCCATGTATTTGTGTGATTTGCACTTACTAGAGACTTTTTGGATGAAGCACGCTATTTTTCTAGATAGGGCACACTACTAAACGGGGACAAGTACACTTGGAAATACATATTCCATGGACAAAAGCCTTAAGAGCACGACACTTGAATTCACCAAAAAGTTTATATTTAGGGATCATTAAGGCGTAGTATTAAAGGTAGCACCTCTGAAAACAAAGATATTTAAGGATGGCCTCATCTACTTTTAAGAAAAAGGGATCCAAATCTTGTAAAGGTACCGTGGGAGAGCCCTCAAGCCCTGCCCTCCATTCAGAGATATGAGGACATGGGCACAAAGCAAAGAAATCATGACATGTTCTGTTACTCAGAGATAGCTTAAGAGTAACTAAAATTAACACTTTTGCAGGCTGTTAGACAATCTTCCTCCTAATGTTTTGTTCCACCTACTTAAAATAGCACTTAAAAAAGCAAACAGGCAGAATCATTGGCTTCACATGGACAGGCAGATTCTGAAGAAATTAGAAAATAAAAAAAAAAAGTAATGCAAGTTTCCTAGGGGGGAAGCCGCCCACAGTTCTCTCTGCAATATTAATACATTTCTTTAGAAGCAGCTTACATTGCCCTGGGAATTGTGAAAGGCTGAAAACAGCAGAAAAAATAAATAGCAGTTTCTTCTTAGCTACAAAGAGAACTTAAGCATAATAAGCTTTGTGAAACATTAAAAAAAATATATATACACACACATTTTATATATATATATATATTTTATATATATATATATAAAAAATGTGTGTGTGTGTATATATATATATATATATATATATAAACACCAGGCTGACTTATAGTCAGCATCATCTCAGTTCCTGTAGAGCAAGGGAATAAATATTCCCTCCTCAGCTAACTATGAATCTGATTTTATTGCACAACTGCGAAGGAACTGAGCTGTTGCCAGCAAGGAAAGTTAGTTAAGAAATTACTGTTTTTGTGGGGAAGGAAAAGGGGTATAGAGACAAGAGATGCTGCCCCCCCAGCCAGGAAACGTGCTGATGAGGTTACATGATGGAACAGGAGTGTGTGGAGAGGGTGCGCACACCTGGCACAGCGCTACTGCAGAAAAAAAGCCAGAAAAAGCCGCTACCAAAAATCTATAGCTCTCAAGAAATGAAAATTGAGCCCTACATGTCATATATTTATACATATATATGTGCGTTTGCGTGTTTTATTATGTACACACATATACATACGGGACTCCTCCTGGTGCTGCTACAGCCAAAATACTACAAATTTTTGAAGCTACAACTCTGCATGGTGAAACTGGACAGACTCCTTGAACTCGCAACCGGTTCTGCAGGCAAAAGGTAACTTTTAATCCTTAAAAAAAAAAAAAAAAAAAAAATATATAACACAAACAAACTGTTTTCCAAGTTCTAGTTTTATCTTGCACTTAGGATGCTTCTGCTAGCATACTTCATTAGAAAGTATGTCTTCGTTGCTAACCCACAACTCTATAATTTTACTTTGTTAAATTTCATTTTCTGGCACAGAAAATATGCACCAAGGTAGAGTGGTTCTGGACTGAAAAATCTGAAAATTTATATATGAAAAAGCAGCATGCCAGTAAATCATAATGGGTATATTTGGCAATAAAATTAAGATCCCGATATGATAAGCTATATGCCTACACCAGATTTTAGTATTCTGCAACTCATAAATAAATTTAGTCTTGGTTAAATTCACATCTAGACTCAAAAAAACCAACAACTATTTAATATAGTCAACTTCAGTCTGCTTTGCCAGCTACGTTTTAAAGGCTTACCAAGTAATTCTGACTGCCTACCTGTGATTATCTTCCCTCTTTTTTGAAATAAATGAATCAGATTGGGTCAGTTCCCTGAGAATTTGAACCAACTACCTTCAAAAGGTATCAAAAATTACACCAGTCTTTTAGAAATAGTTACTTGAAAATCAGCAGAAAAGAATAATGATTTAGGCAACATTTGTAAATCACTGATCAAGCTAAAATAAATTTCTAAAATACTTGTTTTCACCCTAATTCCCTGCACAGTAATGGATGACAAAGCAGATCATGTTTATTAGTGCAGCATTTCCAGTAGCACCAAAGGAAAGAATCAAAGCTTCTAATTCCAGCAAATTTCTTCTACAGCATAGCAAATATGAAGATATCTCATTTTCTTCCTCAGCAACTATCCACACAGTCAATTAAACAGATCACTATATATTATATTATAACATTTCTCTATTCATAAAAGTTTTAACTATTCAAAGACTCTTCTTAAAATGCTCTTCCAGGAAAGAAATCCTAGTGAAACGTTATCTTTACTTAGCACAGACAGGGTTTCCCCACGGCACTTTTATCTAATTTTTTCCGCATTTTGATAGTGCTTTATAAGCGCTCTAAACAAATTCAAATCTCTTGTCAAAGCCAACGATTTGCCCTTTGGAAAACACAAAGCTGGATGTACAGGAAATATCTGTATTTCATTTACCTACTCATTTGGTGACCTTTAGATCTCATTCAAGATCCAAAGGTAGTTGCTTTGATACCTGCTAACCCCCATGCTGCATCCCACTACCAAGGCCATAGCCATTTATTTAGTGAACTTGCACAGCCAGATACAGGCTTGCTTCTCAGCCAGGCTATCCGAACAGTGATTAAATTAAATGAAGCTATGGGGAGAGATTCAAGGATACGATATTTTTCAATATCATAATTGAATTTTTACTACGTTAAACTTTAAAACTGGAAGTATTTTCCTATCACTTAACATTTTAACTAGCTGCAATATACTGTTTATTATTATTCTAATATTCTCACATCCTTTTCAACCTGAACTTAACCCATTCCATCCAGGTCTGGAATCACAAGTGCAATTTTCTACACATTTTTGTTACGAAAAAGGAAAAAAAAAAAAAAAGTATGCGTGTGTTTGTACATATAAATACACATACACACACATATATATGCCTCTGTATTTTAATTTTACATTAATTTATTCCAAGCTTAAAGAGCTCCAAAGTGACTATTAGATGATTTTAGTTGTCACGGTGGCTACCCATAAATGTCTTTGGAGAGGAAAAGCTATGTCATATTACATGAATTACATGAAGGAACATGCTTAGTAAAGTCATTAAGCATTTATCTTCAGTATTGCTATTTCACAAAGAAAAAGTCCTCATTTTTGTGCTGGGGGCCAGAGGGGAAGCAAAAGAGGGGCAGGTAAGAGGGACTGTCTAACCACTGAGGGCTCACTATACGAAGAGTTTGCTTTCCGGATTTCTGACTTCTTGCTGTAATACAGAGAGGCAACTACAGACTAACTTCATTTCTACAGGACTTAAGGGTAGAGAAACCTCTGCCTGTAATCAGAAAGAGCATCAGACACCTTTCCTCGGGGTTAAAGAACAAAATCTCCCATGTGCCAATCTTCCTTTAGACTTACGGATTCGGGATTAAGCATTTTGGAGAGTTTGGTTTCTTGCCAGTTCTTCAAAACAGAGACAAGACCAAGACTGTGGTTATTGTCCATTACAGCATCTACCAGGGAGCAAATGCTTTAAAGCAAAACATTTCCTATATGTTGCCTTTTGTGGACTTGAAAAAGTAACTGCAACTTTATCTTACATACAGACTGCCAAGTAATATCATTTACCTGAAGCACACAACTGCTTTCTTTAGAAGACACACACAAGTTTGCTACCTTTCATAACTTAAATTTTTTTAGGCTTAATGAATACGATCTGCTGCAAGCAAATAGTGGTTTCTGTTTTACTAACAAGGATACTTTTTCTAAACTCTAAATGCATATATAAAAGCTTACAGATACAGATTTCTACATTAAGCATTTAGTCAAGCACTCAAATAAACAAAATAAAAACTTCCTTTCAAGCCCTAAAGCCAGGGCACTGTTACCAACCGCAAGCGATAATTCCAGCACGATCACCACTAGAAAAATTTTTTAAAAGTTTTTCCCGTAAATACATATTGCAATAGACTCAGAAATAATTTTCTCCCCTAGAGTGCCACAGGGTAAGATTTCAAAGTTGCTCCGTACATCATCTGAGCTATTTGGGAACTCCGCTACCAAAATTCCAGCCAATTCTTTGCCCATGTCCTTTCTCCTACATCATCTTACTGTAGAGATTGATGAAAACAGTGGAAGACAGTATTTGGAGATTTATTATAAGGGCAGCTGTCTGTTTATAGCTGCTGTAAACTGTATACAAATATTAATTTTGCTCAGAAGCACAAAGCTGAAGTGTTTTTGTCGGCATTAGACATTCCTCCTTTCCCACTTCTCCCTTCTTTCCACGCACAGAAATATAAGCTTTCAGCACAAAGCTGGGATACTTCCAAGATTAAATTTCTGGCCAATAATATAATCTACAAAAGACGTTTCTGTAGATCTAGCATATTTTGCTTATTAATTCAAAGAAATCATAACTCTAAGCCATTAAAATGTGGAATCTACCATCTGAAAACGAACTATACCAACTTCGGACTTTCTAAATTAGTCTTTAGATATTGCAGAAGTGTCTGAAACAATCCAACCCTTCAGGTTTGCAGATAAGTTTTAAGACTGAAATACTGCAAGTCTCGATTTTATATCACTGATCAATAAGTCTGACTCGACTATTACACAGCATGAAGCTCTCGAAGATGGAAGCAGGAAGAAACATGTTTGTATAAGATAGGGCAAAAGAAATTATATAAAACCAATTAGTTGCTTATATTTCTTACTGTACACTTCCTTGGTTACAAAAGTTCTCTTTGGATTTCAGCTATACACAAAAACACCACCACAATTCCAGAAGACAGAAATCAAAATGCAAATGCTTATTTGTGCTTATCTGTGCAACTACTGCCAGATTTCAGCTGATTTATCCCTCTGCCCCCCTTGCTAATTTTCACTTTCTTTCACGTCCTGAAGTGAAAGTTCACTTTCTTTGCTGAATATATTGAGCACTTATACAGGGTAAGGAAACGGGGCAGGGGGGAAGCACATTCCAAATACTGTGTTCTCTTTCTCAAAAATTCAAAGATAATCCTAGTTGAATGATACGTTATTGGGCCAGCTTAATATGCTTTAATTCGCAAACTTCTGCTAACTGCTAATCAACATCTAAATGCTTTAAATAATACTATAATTATGAAGCATTTTATTACAGCACTGCATGTGCAATGAAAGCGTAAAAGAGCTTTCTGCAGGTCTAACATACCAGAAAGTGATGATTAAAACCAAACAGAGTGCTAGCAGCCCATATACTCTCAGCTGTTTAAGTATCCAAAGCAATAATAAGCTCCGTTCTTTCTCGCATCAGAGATACAAACAAAATGAAATCAAAGCCACACAGCCTATGAATGCCCAGCAAGTTGCACGAATAAAATAAACTGCCCATTTTGTTTTCTGGTTCGAGGGGAGGGAAAGGGAGATAATGTGGGGAGGGAAAGGGAGATAATGTGGGAGAACATAAAGCAGCCAAAGCTCTTTTTTCCCCCTCTGGTTACAGCGTCAGATGAAACAGCCACTAACTGCAAAGTACTGGCATGGCACGAACAAGCAAGAGACCCTTAAACACCCGTCCCCGCCTCCGCGCCCCCCCGCACTAAGAACATTGATAAATCTAGATTTTACAGTCTTTTTTTTGTTTTGTTTTGTTTAAATGGATGCTTCCTATAGACACTTAAAAAAAATAATTTAAATGAAATTACTTAACATTAGCACCTTTGCTGAGCAGGACAGCAAGAGATTCCCGGTATGCCTATCCCTTCTCTTTCCCAATAACTTTATAATGCACTTAAATAGCCTCAAGGGGCAAAGAGGAAACATTTTTTTTTCTGGGAATAAATTCAAAGAAGGCTTTAAGAGGACATTGTGTCCTGTGATTAGCTTTTCTTACATACATACTTGTCACTTCTTGTAAGAAATCCAGACAGGGTCGGCTACTTCCAGAAATACTTATTGAAACAGCCAGTGGGGTCTGTCCTTCATAGTTCCTTGTGTTAGTGTCTGCTCCGTAATTGTACAACATTTGTGCACAAAGCACATCATCTCTAAGAGCAGACAAGTGCAAGGGTGTCTGTCCATCTTCCAAGCGACCCAAGTTTGTATCCGCCCCTCTCTGAAGGAACATTCGGCAGTAAGAGTGATTGCTTTTGATCACAGCGTATCGTAACAGGAAACCATTTTGAATGTCGATGTTGGCATTGTGATCCAGCAGGATTTTCACGCAGCTTGACCTCTCCCGGATAATGGCCAGCTGGAGCGGTGTGGTACCTTTATCACTGAGCGGATCAACCTCAGCCTTGAACTCCAACAGGAGCCTGACAAATGAGTCTCTGCCGTAGTGGGCTGCTACATGGAGGGGAGTCCAACCATCGTTGCTTTTGGCATTAATAATGTCACTTCTGTATTCAGACTCCAACATCAAGCGCGCAATCCTCGCTCGGCCATGCATGGCTGCATAATGCAGAGCTGTGAAGCCTCCAATTAAGTCCTTAACAGTGGGATCAGCTGAAGTTGTAAAGGAAAAAAAAAAAAAAATTAGAAGACATGACTGTAATCTGGTTTTGCAAAAAATAATAATCAAACAGCTGAGTGTTATCATTTCCAGGTATAACATTACGCGGCTTTTTTTTAATACTTCAAACAAATTCTTGCTTTTACAAGCAAAAATATTTTTAAGGAAAGTTAAATTATATTTACGAAATTATGCAAAAAGCTTTTGTTTTTGTGTTTTTAAATGCATGTTTGCATTTGACTAATGGTTTTCCACATTTTCTTCACAACTCTTTGACTAACTACTCAAACCTCTCTGTCCATCCAGTTTTCCTTCAGCTCTACAATATTACATTTCTTTCTCAGTGTTCAGCTTTTTGTTTTATTTTCCCTTGTGCTGCTTCTTGGTCTTAAAAAGAAGCATGTGTAGCAACATCTGCTGTCCCAAATTGCGGATGTTTTGTGGTCTGGCAGGACTGTATTGTTTTTAGGGTGTAATACTGTATTAGGTAAAATGTTTCTCTGTGGTCTGCAGGATTTCCAAAGCATGTAGGATATATGTTATTTTAGATTATCTTGATAAGGTCTGTTTTTATAAATGACAAATCTGTTCCGAATTTATAGTTTTATAAAAATTTAAGATTTTACAAGAATGTAAGCATCCCATTATGGAAAGAGTCAGGAGACGCTAGTTCAGAATACAAGTGATTAGACAGATTTTATTTTCCAAAACAGCAAAACAGCACACAAACTCAAGGCACTCTATGAGTATTAAAAAAAAAAAAAAAAAAAAAAAAAAGCCAATTCATTTAATATTCATTTAATTCACTCTGCACAGCAGCACAGCACACCCAGATTTCTGAAGCAAATGACTGGTCGCATTTGCCACACTAACGACCAAAGGACAGGTCATTATCACCTCTCAGCTATACAGCAAGCCAGACTGAAACACACCGCCTGCCACCGTGTGTAGGTGATGCCTGTGGGATGGTAAAAGAGGAGCATACTACAGTCTGGGAGTTTGAGACACTTTCCTAACTTAAGTCTATTAGCTGGTAAAGAGAGATATTACCTGCACAAGTGACTAACCTGAAGCTGACACTCTCACACTGGTGAGCTCTGTCCTTCCTAACTCCTAAGAAGAGGACATTGAGAATATTCTGGCTTAAAACAAACTTGGTGGAAGACTATAAACCTCCAATGATTAGATTCTTCAGGATCACTTGAGAGGGAATTTGGTCTGTGCTCTACCCTACAAAAACGGCAGAATTTTTTTTGTTCACTTGCCAACATATTTCTAGAGCACATGAGAAGACCAATTTTCATCTTAAACTTCTGTTTTACTGTGAATTAAGTTCAGAGTATAATATTAATTACAAGCTAGTTTAGCCTAAGGTCTGAATATGTAAAGATTTTATTATAGAACAGTAAGAGCTTCCCAATATGGATCCACTATGACCATATCTGGAAAATGCCCCGAGGCAGAGATCTTACCAAAATAAAACAGCAGACAAGAAAGTTCTGAATCCAGCTGCAAAAGTAATCAACTTTACGGATTTTTTTTTTTTTAATTTTAAATGAAGTCGGGGGGGGGGGGGGGGGGG